>JAYRBW010140912.1:0-15118 GCA_036023295.1 Invenusta paracnida | reverse complement strand
GAAACGTACAACTACCTACTCTGTACATATTATATACATATTATTCGATATAAATAGTAAAATATACAATAAATTAACATAATTATTTTTGGTACCTTTTTGTATGTGTATTTTATGCGTTTGGCACTTTGGCGATTACGCTGATAACAAATATATGCTTTTTAATGCATTCTAGCCTGATTTATTAGCGGTCAAAAATGGGTCTATTCTCCTTAGCACTAATGACTAGAGCCGATAGCATCCATCAAGTTAATTGCTGACGCTCTTGTTCTTGGGTAATGATGGGTTTGCCAGTATATCAAAAACTATATATTTTACAACATAATCTGTTTAACTGCTGTCAGTTTTTAAAACAATATTTTGCAAAAGCTTTAAGAATCAAAATAGTAGTATTTAAATGAATACAGAATCAATAAGAGTGAAATCTCCGTGTTTAATTACTCTATATATAGTGATAGCAAAGTATCCTAATCTAACTTAAAGAATGCAATCATAACTTTATTAGAAATACCGCTATGTCAAATATTTTTATATTGTATCTTTTAACCATCTTACAGTATAAACCTATTTTATAGTATTGATTCAATTTCTATGCCAAGTTAAAAGAAACCTCTTTAACTAAAACTATACCAGGTAATTTTTTTAATTAAAACATTTAAATTCGAAATTGTACCATTTTTGGCAAGTATATATAACCAACAAATAAGTTATTGGATTTATTATAAGTTTTTATTCCTATTGACTTATTGGTTAATATATATTATTTATATATCTTTTATATATTTTTCTGCAATAATATGTAAATAAGTTGCCCTATACTTTATTTTTCCGAAATAATATATATTGACTACAATCGCAAAACATTTACTGTTGAAAGATTTTATATTGCCATTCAATGCACATATTGATTAATTACTATGAAATTAATTATAATATGATTGATTAAAAGCGTACCGTGGAATATTACAGATGTTCTTCAATTTGTAGGATATATACGAAATTTAAAATATTGTCTTTTAAAGAGTTGCTAAGACTAATTGATTTTCGTTTTTAAAAATGCTAAAAATTATAAATTGGACAATAAGATTACAATTATTGAGTATAAATTTTCCGGTTTGTTTATAATAATGATTAATTTACTAATATGGAAGTTATTAAATATGCTATATACAAGAAAACTTACACACATAATATCTATATATATGTACTTATATAACCACGTAGAACAAAATAAATTTGCATGTTCCTATACTAAACTAAATTTAAAGAAAGTTGCAAATATTCGCAATAAATAAAATATATTGAGTGTATGTTTAATCAAGATTCCTTCATTCATAGCAATATCATATCTGACTGTACACGTCTAGTAGAGTTCATCGTTGTGATACAATCTTAAAATATTTAAACTAATCATAAGTTTGTAAAATATATGATCACTTAAAATTAGTTAATGTATTTCAATTGCCATTCTATGTTGATTAATTTCTATGATCGCGCTGTAAATTTTTGCCAATACAAAATCATTTTATTATAATATATTTAATATAAATGGGTTACAAAAAAGTTGTATTAAATATATATTTTAAAATCATTTTAAGAGCAAATTATATTTTCATACAATATACATACGTAAGGTGTCTATAAAATATAATTTATTACCTGTATATCTAAAGTTGTTTTATCACATAAACTGTTTAGCTGCTGTCAGTTTTCAAAACATATTATTTTGCAGAAGCTTTAGAGTATCGAAATAGTACTATAGTATTGAGCTGTACATACAGAATCAATAAGAGTAAAATCACTGTGTTTAATTACTCTATGCTTGAAATGTTTACTGTAGAATATACGTATATCAGTAAAATTAAATGTAAAATAAATGTACTACATCTATCTTCGACATTAAATGTACGACTAGTCACACGAAATCGCCCACTATACGCAGCATTTGACAAAAATAGTGTTTAAGATTATAATATTGACAAATATTGCATAACTAACACAGAAGTTAATATGTACCGTCGGTCAAAAAAGTCATGTGCATTATGATTTTCTTATTATATAAAATAAAAACATACATACATATATATCCAACTCACACTATTCTAAATGCTTCACTATGTTTGCTGTAGACAGAGGTGGTCTTTGGATATGTTCCTGTGACTTGAATTTCATGACTCTCTGCATTGAATTTGCGCTTCTGAGGAAAACATCAAGACGATTACCAAGTTGTGTAGAAGCTATTGCATGATATTGCCTATATCGGCTTCGGCTATATCGGCAATTTGTCTATATCAGCGTTTTTATATTTGCCCGGCAGATATCCTATATATGTATGTATAGAGTTCGTATTCGCCTATATCAGCAATTCGTCTATATAGGCGCTTTTAGTAATCCCCTACTGATGAAAATTCATCTATATATTAGCAGGGCGATTGCATTTTTAAAACGTGTATTGGCGCATTGTCCATTCCATTGTCACGTAGTGAGAATATTGTGCACTTTAATATTCTAATATACAATGATAATTTCGCGCACAAGACGTTCGCGTGAGTTCTATGTACATAAATAAGGAACAATAGCAGTCAAGGGATCGATAAATCTAACAGATTATAACCTGTAAAGAGTTTGCCTGCAGTAGAGAAGTTATTATATCGAGATCATGCTATTGGCTGAGAGAGAGAGGCATATTATGCAAGTTTGCTGCATATATCGGCAGTTCGTCTATATCGGCGTTTTCATTGTCCCTTTTGGGCGCTGATATAGGCGAATCCTACTGTATCTGTAAACAAAAGTTGACAATAAACGTTTGAAGAAGAATAAGTCATGTCTACAGACTTCTATCAAATATAGAAGTCTGTGGAATGTATTCAAAACGTTAATGTGAATACCTACTTGAATATATAACAATGTATATAATATGTAATGCAATATATGTATAATATACCAATCTTATATATATTTACAGTCTACCGCGCCTTATAACGCTATCATCCAAAATATATCTTAAATCCTCTATATATATATAGCAATATAGGTACTACAATAAATATTGTTGGCTCTTAATAACCTCAGCACTATATAGTTATATATAACTTATAAGAAAAGACTAATTTGTATTTCTCATTATACGAACACTTTTGTCTATTCAAGAAAAATACAATATGTAAAATGCACTGTACATACAACACCTCAACGTTGTTCAGAGATATAGGTAAAAATATTGAGATTTTGTTAAGGTATTCAATGCATACAAACGTTCACATTAGCTGTGTTCGGAATAGCCATGGTAGATTGTAGAACAATGATTATTAAACATATTACATAAAAAACATGAAATTTTGATAACTTTTCCAAGCTGGGAAAAGTTCTTATTTTAAAGGTTTTGCGTCGTAAATATTTTTTGCGGCTGATAAATTCCCCAGAGCGAGGTCAATTGGTCGATGTTATTGGTTTCAATTGACATCGTTTAGTGTTCGTTATTTTCTTTCTCTTTAAAATCTACATTTACTTATTATACTAAGTTTGTCTTTAATACATAGAATAGTATTCACTATATACTGTGACTACAAAGAGGATCTGCAATTTTTCGAATACACTCCATAAAAACGACCACCTCCGATAAATTGGACATCTCTCCATTCTCACCAAGTCATTCATTATAATTGAAAACAAATTTTTATTTATTTTCTGATTCGTAGGGGTTATTTAATGTATTACACATATACTATAATGTATTATAAAATGTTACCCTTATTGCTACCTTTTTTAAGTCTGCAAGTACACTTATATATTGCCATCTAAAAATAGTAATTAAATTTATAATTAATAAATATAGTCAAATATATGTCAGATGATGCGATTCTAACTGCATATATTTGTAAATAGTAATTTTGCTAATAGACTTCTCAATTATTGAATAGATATAGTCTACATAAAAATAAGTTCAATCCATTTGGACATTCCCACTTTATAGAACATGCATAAATTGATGTACATCAAATGGAGCAGAAATGATGACAAATATTTTATAAACTATATGTTATAAGGCAATTTTATGACTGCTAAATTTCCAAGTTAATGATATCAATTGTAGTTGAATTTTATGCAATTGATTAAATACTATATGTTTAGTGGTCATTGCATTGTTACTTACCCCAAACCAATTTTGTTTTCAACGACGTTCAGTATACAACTTTATTGAAATAATACATACATATGTACAAAATAGAATTACGGGGTGTTTAATACAATGTCAATGGAATGCTTACACAATAAATTATCTATTTGCAACTTCAACTCACCTATACCTAGTGTTGTGTAGGATGTGCCATTTTTATTAGCTACAAAAGCTTGTGTACTATAGAACGAAAAACTCTGACAAAAATAAAGTGACCCGTCATAAAAATATGAATTGTATATTTCTTCTGATATACCGTAAATTTCTGTAATCATCAATTAATTGAAAAGAACAACTAAAACCCAATTTGTCAAGAAAGAAAAACAGATTCATTTTTAAGTGTCTTCGGGTTCAGTGTATATAAGCTTAAAAACGAAATAAAAAACACCGAAATTAAAATTGTGTTTCAATATTTTCACACAAATTGTGATCAAAAAATCTGTTTAAACAATTAAAAAAGTATAAACATTTTATAATCATAAAACAAATAGTTAATTATAGTAGCGTATAGAACAAGAGATGAATTGCAGGTGAATAACAATAAACTGATATCAAACAACTTATAAAAATATAGGTTTAATAGTAATTAAATTTATACACAATATACTAAAGCACACATCGCTTAAGACGATTTACGTAATACTGAGTCAACATCCGAATTAAAATATATAACTGTAAACTAAAAAGAGTGAATTTAGATGCGAATAAAAATAAGGCAAAATCTTGACTGATAGAATAAGAGCAAATTTAAGTCACCACAAGTATCAGTGCGCTTAGAGTTTCGACATATCTACAAACATATATGTGGATATACATACTATCTATACAGATCGGAAATAGTGAAACAGATACACCAGAGTAGTAGTTTCTTCAAGCGTGAGCTTTGACCTTGTGCCATTCATTCCAACCACCAGGGTAATTGCGGGATCTGAAAATTAATTGAGAATGTAGGAAATACTTACTTGAATGTTGAAAATAGGGCATCAATTATCACTTTTAAATATCAATAGCTTCCTTTAGCTAGCCCAGGCTGTTAATATATTTATATCGATTTAATAAAACTAAGTAAATATATTAATATATATGTAGATGTGATTGAATCTCAAATACAATGGAAGATTTAAAATTACTTATCGATATTATTGTAATACACGTTAAGCCGACAGAAATATATATATATAATATATTCTTTTTATTGTTAATTCTTACAATATAACATATTGTATTCGGTTTTGTATTAGAGTGTATTAATTATACATGTACACCACACGTCAAAATGCACGGCAAACATTTAATACCAACAACAATTTTATAATCGAGGATTTAAAAGATATAGATGACAAATACTCTTTGGCATATTATGATACCTAATAATTGATACAAATGTTACTCATCAATAAAACAATAAGAAGTCTTTTAATTTATTCGTTTGTTTAATCTATATTTTCAATCTAAAAAAGAATATCTATTTTTTCTAGAACCGTGTGTATACTGAAATTCATATCCTACTATTGTATTACCAGATTACAACTATAAAATATAGATACCTATATATAATTATATGATAAAATGTCCATACTTTTTAAAACCGAGACCATGCGCTATCTGACACGCTGAAATAGATTTGACATCCTTGAATCCATAAAAGACAATATTCCGATCGCTTAGATTTGGCTTTCGAGTTTTGTACATTTTTTGAAAATTCTCAGCAGACATACTGAGAGCCTTCTTCAATTCGTTTACTGAAAGAACAGAAATATGCAATCTAAAATGCATCATCTACATAGAATACATGCATATCGTTAAAAAATGTGACTCTTGAATTTCATCATATACATATATATGTATATAGAAAAAATTAATGAGAACATTGTATAATAGAAAAACTTTAATAATACAAAATAAAGGCAAGATAACAAAGTTCATAATAAATAATATACATATATTTTAACTAAATAGTTTCGTATTAGGAAAGATAATATTCATCAGTACAGGAAATATTTAGTATATTAAAACAAGAAACAATTCATATATGGGATTCAATAATGAGTACAACTTACTTACAAATTTATTATAATACTAAGTAATATATGAGAATATAGATCAAACATCAACATAAAACTGAGAACTAGAAGATGGAGAGATTAGAAAAGGTTGAGAAAATAAGAATGGCTTAATTACGTATAGAAGAGTAATTAAGAATGGGTTGGATATTTAACTAAATAATGATTCTTTTATGGAAAAATCGAGAAAATTATTGGCATTGTCTAAAATAGAAAAGTTAATAACATTACAGGAACAGTACATGAAAGATGATGCGAAGTAATAGGCGAATTTATTAACGATGAACCATACTCAGAAATTCTAATGAAGAGATGGCGCTTAGTTAGTTAGCGCATTAGTTTGACGATAAATTGTAACGCCATTGGCTATTTTCAGAATAGGTAAATTGGCAAATAACACTAGATATTAAAAACAAGAAGAAAACGATCCTTGATATCTTGGCCTTTATTTAGTATTTAATTATAAATAAAAGAGAGTAGGGTGGTTAAATATGCTAGAATCATCCGAGAGAGATGGAAAAACATTTCTGTAATCGTTGTATTTATGGTCGTACCTATAATGACCACTCATCCAAATGTTTTGAAGGACACATCATAAATATGTATCAACATTATGCCTACAAAGTAAGCAACTGTCATACACAACATTTATACTAAATGCATTAGCTGGAAACAAATCTAACTATTTGATTAATAAATACTTAATCATACGCCTATTTATAATGTTACATGTGTTCATTTAAAAAAATCATAAATATGAGTGATAAAACAAAATATTAATTATAATAGTCAGTAAATAATTAAAGAATAAATATATTAGAGTAAAACATACATGGAATGTTGATAGAGGATTCTATAGACCCCTTTTCTTTAACTTCGTTATAATCTCGGACGTCGAAAAGTTGAATATCACCAGATTTTATCATGTCATGAAGTTCTGACATGTCAACATCTGTCCGCTTTCGAGCTTCAGTGCCATAGCAAGCTACATTGTAGAAGCGATATTTATTTTGAACTGAAAATAAATAAATAATTGAAACAAGTTATATATGCTACTATTTATTAAAAAGTTAACAAACTGTATGAATAACACATATAATATTAAATAATCGAGAGAATGTATTTTAACCTTTAAAAACTAATTGACTGAATATTATAGATAACAGTGTGGAATTTCTTGATATCTAATTCCACTGTCTTTAAAATGTAAAATATCTAGATGGTGTTATTTGCTCTTCCTGTATGTCAGCTGAGTCCATCACTATGATGCAGCACTTTTAAAACTAGTGTTTATACAAGAGTCTACACAATTTGTCTTGCAAAATTTCAACATACTAAATTGCAATATAGTCAATACATTTTTTTGAAACAGTAATGGTCAATTAAAATAGACACTATATTAATAATGATTTATAGAGTTCTTCAGAGTTTATAATTTAGGCTATTTCAAGAAAACTCTGAAATGAAAGATTATAGTCAAATGTAAATTTTAAGAATTAATTTAATTAAGATTTATTGATACATAACATTTTTTAAAATACCAAATGATTTCTTAGAATGCTGATAATTGAAAATAACAATATATTGTTTTAAATTAATATTTATCACAGTTGAAGTTTTATAATTTGATTAAAAGTAAAATATAAGAAACTTACTATATACATTATAACTAGAAAGTATTTTTCTCAAAATTAAAATATAATTTTATTAGCTGCAGGCCTCATTATAGAAATGAAATCATTTAATTGCTTTTGAAGCATGATTAAGTATCATACTACTTTGAAGTAGGGTGACAACACCACTTCTACACAATAAAAATCTGAATAAACCAATATTCCAAGTGCAGAGCTTATAATGCCCAGTTTAAATAAATTAATAACGAATTGTGCACCTGCATTACTTGATAGATATTAGAAAGATTATCAAGAACTTCAAACACAGCGAAAGATAGAACAGGACCATTTCCATATTATTTGATCTCATCAGCTAAACATAGTATCAAACCAAGCTTCCTCATGATTACTGTCCAAGCACATTAACCATTCAGTTGCTGACACCCATTCTAGAAGTGAAATCATTTAATCATTTTTAAAGCACAATGCAGTCTCATACTACTTTGAATTGCACTTCTACACAACTCCTACTTGTCACCCTACTTTAAAGTAGTATGAGACTGTATTGTGCTTTAAAAGTGATTAAATAAATTGGAATATAAAAATATATAGTTTTACTACCAAAATATCAAATCACTCATGATATGACCCTTTTAATATGGCATAATTAGCACACATGTCAACATATATATATGCCAACTTATTTTTGAATTGTAACCTACTTGTATGTGACCTAATATACACTTTGTCAGATGAATTGATGGAAAACAAAGAATTAGTATAGGTTATAACTGGTGTTTGTAAATTACCTACTATTTTTATTTTTTGTAATAACCCATCATGCATGGGAAACAAATTTAACTCCATTGTCAAGAAAAAATACAGTGTTATAATAATTAATCTATTTGTGTAAAAAACCAAGTGAAGAGAAATTAGTACTCCTAGATAGCCATGCAAAGGTGCTTCCTTATACAATCCAGTGGTCTAGCAGTTGATCATTTAATAAATCCTAAATACTTAGTGACCAGTATTCAGTAACACCATCTTGTTGATACACCATGTGCATACATTACCTGTCTATTAATTATGGTGTAATAATATTATCTACATTATTAAGGTACTTAATCTTTTTAAGGACTCCAAAAACAGAAGACATCATATGTCAAAATTGCTGACTTCTTTATTTTTTGGCAAATGCTCAGTTAATTGTACACATGGTTGGTAACTTTGAAAGCCAGTTGAATTTTAATTTAAATGCTGGATATAATTATTTGTCAATGGTATATATACAGTTTGCAAATATGAAAGCAAATTTCATACTCTAAAAAACTTGGAAAAAATTTCTATATAAATACATACATAATTTGAAATTAATGTTTTGCTATTTTTTAACAGTATGTATGGTTTGTCATTCAATTCTTGGCCATAGTAAACCATATTACTATTCTATTTGTAAATAGTATGCAATACACATACAATATTTTAAAGCATTTATTGGATCTCATTGTTTAAAAGAGTAAAGTGCTGCCTTATTAATGTTGTTATACTATCAATGTAGATAAAGGAGAACTAGTGATTTGTAGGGTTTGTTTTATATGACTATGAGGGTATGTATAAAAAAAGTGACAGCATGAAAAATAGAGTTTAAAAAAGAAGTCAAACTTATTAATATCTGAATCTTATTTTTTTGTTTTTGATGGAATATTTTAGCTAAACTAAACAATATTATCAGCCATTAGATTGAAGCATATCAAAATCTAGCTTTTTCCTGTACAAGATGATCAAACCTGCAGTTGACATAACCTCAACTTGGGGTACATACTAAATGTGCAGATCAATGGTAGTTTTCCTTAACTTGTATTTTTTATAAACTGGGTCAATACAGGGTGAGACATAAGTTCAGCCTGGTTTTCTAAAAGTATGAATTATATACTTAAGTAATAATAACACAATCTATTATTTTTAAACACAAGTGTATTTTAAAACATTAATTTACAAGTATTTACAATCCCTTACACTGTCAGGAAAGGCTCATTTGTTTGCTGTTAGAATTGACAAGTCTGACAACTATGCTTTGCCAAACTTTTGAACACTAATTGTTAAATGCTAATCTTTGATGGTTTGTTTCAACTTGGCATCTCCATGGCTTCTCAGCATATATACAAAATTTTCCATGACCCCCCCACAAAAAGAAGTCCACAGGCATCAGATCAGGAGATCAAGTAGGCCATTTAATTGAACTATGTCATCCAATCCACTGACACCAAAAGTTAATGTCCAACCATTCATGAATCAATTGAGCCATAATGTGGTGTGGAACCATGTTGTTGGAAGTAGCAGTCTTGACTTCAAACTTTGAACCACAATTCTTATTGCAGCTTTTTTAAATACCATTCTGAATCAACTGTCCCATAAAAAATACAGGGCCAATGATACCAATAGAAGATATGGCAGCCCAAACTGTGACACAAGATAGGTTTACTTTTTTCCATCAATATCAAGGATTCTCAGAAGGCCAGTAGACACAGATGTAGTGATTTATGCAGCTATTCTGCTTGAAAGAAGCTTTATCTGACCACCAATGGTGGCACCATATACAATCAACAAATCCATCATCTTTATCCATTCTCTCCAAGAACTCTTCAGCAAATTGCGCCCTTTTGTCTGAATTATCTCCATCATGTAATGCTTGTACCAGACATGGGATATAGGGCTTCAAGTTTCTAACCTATTTTTTGACACTTTTTTTTGGCTGATACTCAGTTCATGAGATATACATTTAGTTAACTTTTGAGGACTATGCAGTTCATCACCTTTTGCCAAAATTAAAAAAATTGGTAGTACAGTAGGATTTGCCTATATCTTATTTGCATGTATCATATATTTGCCTATATTATATTTTTGTAAATGCACCCCCAAAACGCCTATCTGTTACATACAAAAAAATTTGCATATATCATATGATTATTTTTGGTATTGTCAGACAATTTATTCAAACATTTTGTATAAGATCTATTTTTCAACATCACACTATCAAAATTTATGCCAATATATACATACATACATGTTCACTACCAATAATTGACTTATAACAAATAATAACAATGTTTCCCTCACTCTAGTCTTTCTTATCGATAGACTTTTGTGAGTAAATGTAGACTAATGCTAGCTGATGCAGTAAACAATGAGAAATGCTGTCTCTCTCTCTTGACAAACGATCCAGACAACTCTCAGCCAATGAGATAAGTCCACATAGAATAGATATTCAGCCATGGGTGTATGATTAATTTGTCAATAAGAGTTCTAATAAGCACCATAATGTGTTTCTCAAGGAAAAATATGAATTAACAATCAATAATGAATTCTGTATTATTACATATTATAGTCATATATATACTGTACTTCAACAAATTGATTAAAAGATGAATAATTGTTTTTACTTATTTAGATTTTAAATTAATATTAGTTATTAATGTAATAATTAAAAGAAATATGAAAAGCACTAGCTGTAATTTAAAAGTATAATTTCACAAATTTTTGAACCTCTGGTTCCTAGTTATGTGACTTACATATGAGCTAGAACAGAAATTAAGCTTGTTATATAAGTACACAGAGAAATAGTATGTCATGTTGCGCAAGAGAGAGTGAGAAATTATTCAATACAACGAATTAATAAATAGGCTTATGTAACAAACACAGAGAAAGAGGTTGCAATGTTATGCAACCTAAAACAAGAAAGGAGTCTATTATAATAGTGCAGAGAAATTACTACAACTGGAGAGAAAGTTATAAGGCGAATTAATAGATTAGAAAAAGTAGTTCCTCACATTTGGTTTTGCTGTTGAGGGTGAAAATTACCCATACTTTTAAATTACAGCTAGTGCTTTTCATATTTCTGTTAATACTAATGCTGTACTGGGAGCAAAAACAATATTTCTAATGTAATAATTGTTTATAATTCAAAATAGGCATACATTTTTGAAATTAAAGCAAGTTTGCATATATCATATGTTCATCTACATATATCATATATTTTTGTGTGACAAATAAAAATATGATATAGGCGAATCCTACTGTACTTATGGCTCACCTGGTATTAGCAAGGCTAATCAAATTGGAATATTTTATTAAGTCCATCACAATTTGAAATGAAAAATTGTTTTTTAACATTTCTTTATTGACATTCTTAGTTAGATGCCAAGCAATTTCCTTATGTATACATTATAGGCATGCTCAGTTATAAGTATTATTTAATGTGGTTGTTGCTATATACCAAGAGTCTTGGCATTTATAAAAAAATTCTATATGTCAAGAGTGGATTTTTTAAATTTTGTTTAAAAACAAAAATAATAATAATAATCCTAATTAAATTTATATATTCTAATACTATTGTAAAGGATAGTGAGATGCTTGATAATCATAGTTACTTGTTAATTACATTCATTTTTTTTTTATATTTTGTCTAAATACAAACTCTCGGCATATAAAAAATTGCTATATATGCTGAGTGGATTTAAATTTTTTTTTAAATAAACAAAAGATAGTGAGATGCTTGATAATCATGGTGTGGTTGCGGCCACAAGCGGCTGCCAGCTTTTAGTAGTGTATAGGGGTTACTTGTTAATACATTCATTTTTGTTTTTTTGACATTTTGTCTAAATACTGGCATATAGCAATTTTTTCTAAATGCCAAGACTCTTGGCATAGAGATTTTACAATATGATATACAATATGCAGAATTAGCTTATATATAGCTTTAAATTATTAATTTATAGTATTAATAGGCCTGTTTGAAATCTTTATGCTTTAGACAAAAACTTTGACTAAAGTTATAATTATTTACTTTTCAAGTTTTTAATGTATTAATCTTATGACTAAAAGAGAAATTAAATGCATGTACATAATATCACCAAGAGCCTGGAGAACAAAATATCACAAAATAAATGTATTTCACTTTTTAATTATTGTAATTTGAGTAAATACAGAACATATTAAAGGAAAAAACACATGTCCCCTGCCTAATCTTTAAAAAAGGTGGGAAAGTCAAAAGTTTGCAATATGTCATCTGAGTTATTCTTTGAAAAATGTTTGACTTGCTTTAATCTAGACAAAAACCTTGGTTAGTATTTCACCAGTTTTTTTCTAAATAGTCTGGACTCATTTTGATTGATAATGAAAAACTCACTTTTAGTTATAGTTTTTTCATTTAGGTTGAGTTGAAACTTGCTTTGATCAGCTAGCTCTACTTGAAGAAGTTAAGAGTGATATATAAAATTTAATTTTTTAATTAAATTGAAGTTTTTCATGTCTATGAATTATTAAGTTCAGTCATATCCATATATATGATGATGTGGCATATGCCATATTATATATAATATATCACCTACAGCTGGAAAATTACTACATGTCTAGATGAATAACTTTATACTATTAAAAGTATTCTATTTTACTGGATTAATTTAATCTTGTCTGACTGAAATTTCAACTGTAAACACCTTTGTCTTTATTTGATTAAAGATTATATGTGATATTGTGATTATGTGTATACCCCTCCATGATTAACATATAATAAACTTAAATAAATTAAACATTCTTGAAAGTAAAGGGTCCCCTATCTGGATATTAATTAAATGTATGCAGTATCTCAAGCATTTTAAACAATATGTTTTCATTGTTTAATTTAAAGGATGTTACAGAGGTCAAGGATGCTGGATGTTGAAACTATATAAATGTATTGTATCAAAAACATCATTCAGTGAAAGAATTATAATGGATGGATATTTAACCAAGAGAACTTGTATAGATAAACTGCATAGATTTTTACGAGGACTACAAGAATATCAGGATGCTACACCGGTGTGTAATTTTTTTTGAGGTTGGTTTAATTTTGATTTAACAAACTTTCGGTTTTTTCATTCAGGTATGTTTTTGTCATTAATTACTGATTATATGGCTATTTTTTTAACAGAAATGCTTTATGTGGATATTTTTAAAATTACAATTCTCTAAGATATCAAGCACTGGTAGTAGAACTGTCGTAATCTTTCAAAGGGCACTAGTATGTAGTTATAAATGTGATGTGTTTTTCGTTATAGGATATTACAATGACAATTGTAATTATACACTGCATATCACAGTAAATGACAACCTGTATTTTGGCATAACATATACAGTTATCTACGTTGTATAGAAATAGAATACAGCAGTTTTTTGCCTTGCAGTGTGCAGTGTTGCATTTTGTTAAGCTTTGGCTTGGGGAAGACAGGATAGGATTTTTTTTAGCAGTGGGTGTACTCTCATCAAGTTTCAATTATCATAAACAGACTCCTCTTTGCCTTGTATAGTAACTGCAAGGTTTTCGTTATCATGCCACTCTACCTTTCCTCTCCAAATCATGATGTGCCCATATATCCTTCACTGCTGAAATCTACTTTTGGCCATAAAAATAACACAATTCCAAATTTCTTTCCAAGTCACCTGCACCATTGCCCACCTTAGAAATAATGAAAGAAAATGAAGTTATAGTGTGTTGGGCAATCACAAGGTTCACAGCTGATGAGTTGAAGTCATGTTACTGCCATAGTTAGAATATTTTCTTTAGACTATAAATTGTATGAGTATAGTGCCTGAATGTTTTCCACACTAGCTGCTACTGTGTGCTACCATATATTAAAATACCAACCATAAGCTGTTTATTTTATATGATAGGTAAGTCATCTATGAGATGCAGTGTATATATTACAATATATTATATATATATATTGTTAATATTTAATAAACTATTAACATACATTGATAATGCCATAACCTTTTATATATATATATGTTTATCAACCACAAGTCATTCAAAAGTTTACAAAATATTATCATAACATAAGATGTTCACCAAATCCAAAGGTAACTGCACACTTGCCTTGGAGGCTTTAACAACTTTAACAGTAGCTCTATAGTTTATATTTTGCCTTTTATTTAATATACCAGAGCCTTTCTACAGTTTTTCAGTTTGAACCACAAATCTTTCCTTCATATTTTGCTTTTCTGCTCCAAATATTAGTGAATAGTTCAGTTAACATCAATGTATGTGTCTACTTTTTGTGATGGTCATAATTACTATTACTTTAGAATAATTATAAAAACCACCTAAATAATCAATATTAAATATAAGAATAATAATAGAATGACAATATATTTTTAATTAAAAAAATAATAGTAGAAAACCAGTTTTTGAGAAAAATCTATAAGCAATTAATGTGAGCTATTGTTTT
>JAYRBW010140911.1:0-37134 GCA_036023295.1 Invenusta paracnida | reverse complement strand
CAATGCTGCACTCTCATCTACACTAGCGGAACTACTGGCTTCCCCAAAGGAGTCATGCTCTCTCACGATAATGTAAGATAATTCCTTTGATTGTCCTTATCTCCTATTCTATCCATCCTTCAGATCTTTTCACAATAATACTCATAATTCATACTGTACTGCATATTTTATGCCTCTGTTTAATATTATATACTTTATAAACGTTTACCATTTAATTAAGGATAGAACGTAATACGTAGTAATACTTGAGCCGTGACGATAAGTTATTTTCATACAGAGCTTCTACTAGTAAAACAAATTATCGGTTTTAGTATCAGTTGACAACCAGACAGAACTATTTCCGTTGTTCCATCATCAGCAGTGTTATTTCTGTTATAATTTTTAGTCTGTCTAATCCTGACTATAAATTTCGTTTCGTTTATTGTATTGGCAACGTTATCTATTAAATATGATCGTAAGTGGTTTTCTAGTCTTCATTATAATTGAATTTATTTACTTCTCTTTTTATTAGTATAATAATATTATATTTTGTGACATAGACTTTACAATCTTTCAGATTTTTATAGCTGTGTTATCTTTGACTCATTAAATATTTTAATTAATTAAACTAATTTAATATAAATATTTAAACTAATTTATAGATAAGCCTTTGTAACTACTAAACTTTGCTGACATTAATAATTAATCGACAATGGGGATAACAACTTGTGCAGCACCTTGTATTTATTATATTGACACACATTGGCGAAATAATACTATTTTTTGTTGTTGTAATAAGTATGTTACTAAAATTCAACTAATTAAGGTATTGTTTTAAATAATGAAAGTCTAAAGATATATTGTATTTTTTGCATAATAGCGGTAATAGTGATAATTTATAAAGTTATCTATTAGCTATGGGGTGTTTATTATTGCAAAGACAATATAAACAACAACTGGACAGAACACTTTACATGCTACGCGTTAGAGGGAAGTGTAATCTCGTGATCTAACCATCATCCAATGTGAATGCAATAAGAGTGTACATGGCTTTCACAGTTTTTGAGATATGAAGGTTCAACAATACCGTTTTTACACGGTGTTAACCGAAAGTACACCTTTACAGGTACCTACGGTCCAATTAGTGTATTTAATGTCCATGATTATAGCCCACTATTGCTCACTAGGTTATTGATAAACGAAGTCTCTCTCTATATTAGTATACTAGTCTGCTTATCACGTAAACCGACGCTCAATTAAATATATGCAAGATTCTACCAAGTCAAACCGTTTACTGAATTGTTAACCCGTAGTTAGATACCTATACTACATCTCAATAGTTAATATCCATGTTGTGTTGGCCCCGAATTTTGCTTGGCTGACCTCTTTCGATGATTGAAATCTCCCGACAGCTCACCTGGACAGCTCGATGGTTGGCAATAGTCCTACCCTCCGAGATTCACACGGGAGCCTCTCTCACCTACCTCCCCTTGAGTCACATTGCAGCACAGATCTGCGACATCTACCTCTCGATGATCAATGGGAATCCGGTCTACTTCGCTCAACCGGACGCCCTACGAGGGAGTTTAGGCCAGAGCTTGAAGGAATCCCGTCCAACCCTCTTTCTGGGCGTGCCCCGAGTTTGGGAGAAGATCCGAGAGGCCATAATAGAGAAGGGGAAGTCACTCAGCGCGCTGAAAAGGAGTATAGCTAGTGTGGCCAAGTATATTGGTTACTACGAGTGCTTGGCTCACTATGAAGGGTAAGCTAGTACATTGATACTGCTTTTGGTGTGTTTAAGCTTATCTTAATCAAAGTCTGACATCCAGTAATATGTATTTGGTCACGAATTTCTGTTTCAGTCAGAAGATAGTAAAGCCTAACTTGTCTAGTTAATATTAACTTTATATGCTTTGACTTAAAAGTAATTTATGCTCGTTTTATGTTATATTACATAATAATATAATATGTACATCTAAATAGAGCGAACATTATTATGTCATATAAACAAGCAAAAGTTGTAACCAGTTTGTTAATTTTTATTTTATTTTACTCACCTTTGACTTCTCTGCCCTTTGGCTAAGGCGCATAGATTGAAAAAGTCTTCTGATAGAATGTAAAGAGTACCATCTGTAAGGAAGTTCCATGAAATGAATAGTGTAGTAACATTGATTGGTATTTAAAGTAATATTGTGTACATTGATTTCAGACCTTTAACGATACAGATTAACTTGTTTTCTTTCAATAACAATTTATAATTGCAAGATGTACATTAATATTATGATATAACTTTTTTATAATAATTGTATTATAAACTATATTATATAGTTAAAAAATAAAAAACACCTATAAAGATGAAAGAAATTGATGAATGAGGCTTAGCTTTCAGTGCTAACTTACACCGTAGCCGTAATTATGGCTAAAAAATGTTCGGCCCCATTAATACATTTATTTAAATTTTACAAGTGGTCTAATTCGTTGCTCATTTGACCTTTTAATTATAATATGTTATGTACATATATATCAGGATAATAAATTTTATATAATAAAAATCACAAGAAATAAGTTTTATAAATTTCATTAATTTTATTTCATGCACTGTATATTATCTATGTATACATATTTCATTTCATGCACTGTATGCACTTAACAAAAATGTATTCGATTCTATCCATAAATATAGTAACGTGGACATAAAAACACGAATTAGTCCACACTATTATGACTGTGTTGATATATTTTACTTTGAATAATGCAATAATGATTGGATCTGAAATTAATAATTCATTTCTAAGTAAATTTCTTTGGCGGTTAAATTTAATTTATAGATACTTAAGTTGAACGTATTCATATTTATGTGCACTAAATATAAATAATTATGTATTTAAACAAAGCTCAAGAACAGACAGTAAGTATTACTGTGTCTATCATTAAAGCATTAATATATTGTGCAGCTCATAAAGCATAATTGACGGTAGGAAACTATGCTTTCTTTCTAATTACTACACGTAATTATGAAGATCGTATTTATGGTACATATTCATTTCAAATATACTTCTACAACGCAGATTTAACGCATCTAAGAAAGAAAGGATATTTTGATACACATATATATTTTAAAAATAAGAAATAGAGTTCATGTATTGTAAGGACAGAAAACGGTTTATTCTCCATTAGTGTCAGTGTTGGTCCTATTTTTCACGCTTATATTCCCCTATCTCACGCCCATAGACGACCCGCTCCCTGGGGTACCTGGCTAGCGAGAACCTTTGTCCTGGATGGTGTCAAAACTCAGTTGGGACTGGACCGATGCGCTTGTTACTCGGCTGCCGCTCCTATGTCGCGGGAGACAATGGACTTCTTCATGGGTCTGGGCATACCCGTTCACGAGGTCTATGGCATGAGCGAGACCACGGGGCCTCAACTCATTGCTACACCGCCGCACACTGTGAGTCCAGTTTGTTTGTAGTAGGAGAGGAGATAGACCTTTTCAATTTGTACTTGGAACTTGAATGACGATTAAGTTCTTTGCCTTTTTTTACCGTAGTTATTAACCGAAAAATTATAACGTCAAAAATGAATAATTAAAATATACTTTGAGTTTTCTAAAATTAGTTTAAAATATTGGATATTTTTAATAATTTAAAAATTTAGGAGAGCTTTTTGATAGTTATAAATAATATATTCAGAGGGTTAGTGTAACGGATGAAGAGCCTGTGATTCTTGTCATTGTGAAACGTAATAATATTTTGTACACATATTATTACGTTGTTATTGAACTCGTTTATTGTGTAGTTGACGTTCCGATGACATTAGGTAACTTATTTAGAAACCTATATAAAGCTTGTATACACTTTCTGAATCGGTTTTTATAAGTCATTATTTTATTTTAAATATTTAATTTATGACACAACGTTTTAACTTCATTAATTAATCGTTCTAGTGTGTAATTGTTATTCGTGTGTAAACATTGTCGCCTCGACTTTCAAAGTTTTGACACTTTCTGATTGTTTATTAGCTCTTTTTAAAGATCAAAGACAAACCCAGAAGGAAATATGTATAACCTAAACATATATTGGTAGTAGCAAGAGTTTGTATAAGAGCTTCCAAATTATTTATTATATATATTCAGACTAGAATGAATATTCGCTCTGTGCTATCCTTTTAAGATACCTACCTGCATGCATTACCTGTGATTCTTCAAGACCAAAATAAACTCTCAGATCTGTATTCTAATTTAATATTAATCAATACATTCATCTACATAGTTTTGCGTCTTCACTTGTTTTTCATTGTGGTTGTTAGCATCTAAACTACAACTATACTATATTGCTTTTAAATTAATAAATCTGAAAACATCACTACGAAATGAACTTTATTGGTACATTTTAGATTTTATTAGCCACTGCTTTTTTATATAATTGTTGCCTCCTTGTGTTTGATTGAAATTCCTTACTTTATAAATTCTACTTGTATGGTCATCTATTACTACATGTAAGCTTATGATTATAAAATTGTGATTCTATTTAAAATACGCATTTATATTATATATACCTACTATGATATGAAATTATTAATAGGGAGAATATTGAGAAGTTATTTTATCATAATTGCTATAACAAGGCATTCATCAATTTTTATAAAACAGAAAGAATGGTGTAGTGTCAAATTATGAATTCAAATGCAAAATTTGTAACGTCACTGGTGGTTATTCTGGAGGCTTGCTTCAACTTATGTCTCATGCAAGATCATCAAAACATGCTTTGCTTTACAAAAATCTCAAATGATTTTTGAGAAAAAACCAACAGCTGGTGTGAAGGCTCCTTGTCTACTTCTGTAGTTTTAAGTGGTAGATCCATCAAATGGGAAATGTCCCATTGCCGTTACAATTTGTCAAGCAAATAGCTTTTGCAACTACCTCGCTACAAGAAGGCAATTCTCGGCTTAATGCAGCTGTAAAGAAATCACAGTGGCATCTGGAACTATTGTCAGCACAACACGCCTGCCACATCTTCCAATTTGGATGCTTCTTTGTCAAAGAAATCAAAATCCTAATTCATTATTTTGTTTTTTCACTTTTGTTAAGATTATTGTACATACATATATTTGTAAGTTGGCGATTTGAATTTTATTGTAATATTTTTATAGTTAATTAATAAAAATATTCCTTTTAAATTAATTATTTTATTTGTTTTTGCAGTATTGTTATATTAAAATTTTCAATAAATTAATCAGATAGTAAGCTCTTCATTTGTATTTTTCATGTTATTATTAGAATTTTATAAAATCAATATTCTAAAAAATTAAACAGAAAATTCCCCCCAAAAAAAGTTTCTGGCAATCACAGCCTGCCATGCTCTTGTCCTTCAGAGAAAAGTAAGTTCGACATACCCTGTACTGCCAGGTATGGATGTACAAGACTTCTTCTTACCTCACTCCAACTTTATTGATTTTATATCTCATTCTCTTTCCTCAAAACATTAATGTCTCGTGTGAGTGTAATATAATATTCATTTCTTGTATTCGTGAGGCACTCGCAAACACATCATAAAGGTCCCCTTTGCTGTAAAGTGCTAATGGGAGGAGTGGGATATATTATGTCAAATTAAAATAAATTGACTTCTACTGCTTGGCATTGAATATTAATATGGAACTCTAAAAGGTAGTGTCTCCTTGGGTAGAAAGCTATGATGCTTTTTCTTGACACACCTTGTCATTTTTCGGAAATACTGAGATATTTAATCTATTATACTAGCTGATTTTTCTTGTGTACCATAAAAATATGTATTTCATCCTAATTTAATAAAAAATGATTTTATGTTTTGTTATATTTTTTAAATTTATTAATACGTGCCTTTTAATAACGTTTCCACTCAATTTATACTTTATTGATTTTATTGTCGTTAAATCGTACCAGTCTACATACCAGCTTTACTATTTTGCTTATAAGTTAATTATATAGTCTGTCATTATAGCCCCTGTAATAGTCATATAAGACACGTTTCTTTCTGGACTCTATATTCACTGCTCATTGGAAATAATGTATTTCATTAATTTCTGCACTGTTTATAATTAGATAATAATAAATACTGATAGATAGTCTTTCTAAGAATGCCTTGATTGATTGTGTCTTAATGGCGATACTATCAATATGATTGAATAACTATTTCCTGCAAAATAGTAATTTTTAATGCTGCTTTATGCTTAAAGTTGTTTTATATCCCCTTTATTTTGTCAAATGTACATTGAAGAAGAATTAAAATGTCACTACATTTTAATTGTTCCTTTATGGTTTATATTTCCACTCATTTGCTCTTATTAAATATCTTAAGCTAAAACACTGTTCTAACTCTAAGTAATATAACATTGTTTACGTTCCCCTGTAGAATTAGTTGAATGGAAATAAGCAGGAACTATCATGTAGTTCCTAATAGAACCATATCCTGATGCACAATACATTCGCGAGTGAAGTTACTCCTTCAACTGATATCTAATGACTTATAATCTTCTGGTTCATAATATTTTAGTTATTAGGACTATTGTTTTATAAATATTGCACACAGTTAGATCTATAAATGATAGTTATTATTGAACTACGAAATAATACAGCATACGGGTCTTGTTTTCACACCTATAATGTCACCTTGGGTTTTTGTATTCCGAAAATATGTATTATCAAGCACAGTAATAGATATTATGGCATTGTCGCTAGTCGATATAATTCATAGCTGTATCTAATATAGTGTAGTTTACCTTTCGTCTACATTTTCATAAACAGACTTTTTTTAGTGTGTCACCGGCTGTTCGTATGGCTTGAGGGTGTGTATTAAAGGTAGATTCTTGGTGTGAATGTATACTTTTGTGTTGCTTACATAGTTAATAGCCTTACTACCGATCAAAAAAGAAGTCAATGTAGCATGTAGCATTTGGTATAATATATGCAAGTAGTATGTAAATAGTATTGTAATCATGTTTATTGGCCTATAAATGCCAAAACCCACGTAAAAAATGTGTACTGTCTGATCGATGAGGTAATCAATTTGGCCACATAATATGACTAGTTTTTAGTGGTTTTTCTTCCCTTTTTCGCTTGTTATATATTCATGAATAAAATTTGTTTGCTTAAGTTTTTAGTTTTAGTTGCGTCTAAAACTAGCTTTTTTACTGTATCAAAATTTGTAGGACAATTTATTAACTTGTTCTCATAAACTGATTTTAATAATATAATGTATAATATTATTTTTAAAATAACTTAATATAAATATAGATTGTAGTAATATTTCAATATTTTTCATGTTTAAAACTGGAACATGCACGCTTGTTATCCTAGTGTTGTTTAAAACTGGAACATGCACGCTTGTTATCCTAGTGTTGTTTAAAACTGTAAATTTGCAGAATATCATTATAAACTAGACAACTACTTAAATATACCAGTTTGTTAAAGCCATTTTAATGCAGCCATGATTTGCATTTTGTTGTTCACTCTTAATCAAATTTAGAATATCTAGGGGCTCAATCTTTCTTCGATGTATAATGCCAATTCGAAAGCTACCGGCTCGACTAGATTTAGTTAATCAGGCTAACCAAATACTGATTGTTATTGACATAAGTCAGAGATGACGTCTCAAAACGTTTTAACATTTTAGTGCATTTTATGAATAGTCTTGTAGCATAAAATTAATGAGTTGAAACTGATTATGTGTAAAATCTTATGTCTTTGTTTCAAACACCAACAAAAATTTTTAAGAGAATTCTTCATTTGGTTAATTATCTAAACAAAATATTACAGTAAATATTTGTAACTATAGCAAATGAGTTTTCTTGGCTTGATTTACTAATAGAAGATGTATTACTTGATGTTTAACAATAGCTTTCTATATGTGTAATAATTCACGTAATATTGGAGTCAACTAGGAACATTATAATTGCACGTTTGGCAAATTAATGATATTTGAAAATATCTACAAGTATAAGGGTTGAATTTTGGGTATGTTATAAATATTCTGGCACTTGAGTCTTTACTTAAAACCCCAAATTAGATTTTTTTTGTCTCAAATGGTCAAAAATTGGTATGACCACTTAATTGAAGAAATCAGTATATCACTCTAATTTAATACTTTGGTTTTGGTGTATTGTACATAATATTATATTAATTACTGTTTCCCTAAATTGTTATTGATTTCAGTTGTAATCTTAGAATATTTTATATAGGCAATGGATTGAAATGTTGATAAAAATATAGGAGATTAAAACTTTAAAAAATACCTATTTGAAGTTTTTAACTACAAACTGTTTAAGGTTAAATTTATTAAAAAAATATATTAGTCAATTTATTGATAATTATGTAGTATCCATATAATCTATAATAAATCTTCGGTTTTGATTCATATTCCATTAATTTCAATATTTTCAATATTTTCAATACCTACCTAGCTCAATATTTCGTCATTTACAGTTCTACTAATTTTACTGTATAAATCTAGATAATATTTTTAAAATAAATTATTTAAATTACCTTCAATTCTTGTTATCGACAACCTTTGTGTTTTTTAATATATTTTTATATTGTTTCCTTTCGTCCATATTTTATGTTCATATTTATTATGTCCATGTTTAACGTGTAAAACATGTTTACGTACTTTAATTTTGTAATATGAAGCTTCTTTTATGTGAAATTTTCACAAGTTTTAAATTTTTTTGTTTTGTAATATTATTTTACGTCTTTTTATTCCCAATTTTTTGCACATGTTATTTCATGCTAACATTGTTTTAGTACGCGACTCAATAGTTCCTTCCCCTCTCCCCGGCAGTTTAAACCAGGCTCCGTAGGCAAACAGTTTCCCGGCTCGGCCACACGTCTCATCTCGAGCAACGGAGTGACTCCGGCAGCCGGCACACCCACTTCCCCGCCCTCCGATCAGTCGAACAGTCGAACCTCCCATCGAAGTCGGAGTCGTAGTGGCAGCAGGGACGGCGGCAGTGTACGTACAGATGGGATTGCTACAGCCACTGCGGGAGAGGTCTGTATGTCGGGGCGGAACATCTGTATGGGCTATCTCAATGCGCCAGAGAAGACAGCCGAGGTTTTCACGACAGATGGATGGTTGAGGTCTGGTGATGTGGGCTATCTGGATGATGATGGCTACATGTTCATTACCGGCAGGATTAAAGGTGAGTTATTGGATGTTTTTGGGGGTTGGGCAGGGGAATGTGTATTTAGAGATGTCCAAAGAATATGAGTGCATTTCTGTGGGCTATAGAAAGATTTTCACTTTGTCCCTTTCACATACATTAAATTTGCACGGAAAATATAGTTGAAAAGATTCAATATTATTGTCTGTCATTATCTGATAAAGTTTCATTGAATAACTTCTTTAGTCTATTTCAAAATTTAAATAAAAACTAAATATCACTATTTGTTAGTGAATTCAAAAGTGCTTTTTAAACCATCTAAATAAATTACACAACTGCTGGTGACATATTCTTTTACATACTATTGAATCACTTTTGGTGAAAAGCTTGGCCCCTGTTTTTTAACTGAATGACTAATCTGCAAATACCCGATGAAATTAAACTTTAAAGTTTCTGCTTTCGAACAGTATATTATTTTAAATTTAATTTCGAAGCTGTCCAGTAAAGGAATAAGGCCTTCGTCTTAAATATTATTTCGTTTTAGAAAAATATCAATGGATATATTCAATTATAAGTGATACTTATATTTATAATTTCCCTGGCTGTCACAATTTTGTAGACATTTCTGTGCTGGTCTACATAGAAAAGATAAATTTGTTCATTATTAACAATACATTTTCGTGGAAAGTGTAAAACACCCATTATACCTAAATAAATAAATAAGTACAAAAATAGCTTTAATACCTACTTTTTTCCGGCGACATTATAGAATGGGCTATAACATATTATTATATACCTTCACAAGTAGCTTGAATGGAATATATTGGATGACACAGAGTACTATTGGCCTTACTAAAGCGCATACCAAGAAAGGTTGAAACCGGAAGAAGTTGTTGACGGAAGTGAAGTAATAATGTTTAGTTAATACCTTTAGTTTATTCATTAATAGTAGTCGATCTTTGATAATTATCGATTCTATTGAAATGTATTATATTTGTGCAGCTGTACCTGTCGTTATGCAAGTAACCTTCTAATAGTATAGTATGTCATTTAATTGACATTGTGTACTTCTAAATAACAGGACACTAATAATAAATAAATAACTTACACTATGACGTAACACTTACTTAATCTACATGTACTATAAAATATATCGTTTACTTTCTATGTTTAATATTTTATTATTTTTATTTTAGTTTCTTCTTCATTTAATACATTTAAATTGATACTTTTCTGTCATATAATATATACAGTCATATATTATTGTATTTTATGTTTCATCCCAAATATCTTAAATTTCAAACAATTGTAATTTCGTGATTTATAAGTTTATAATATTATGAGCTGTCATATATAGAATTTGTATATATGTGAATTTAATTTCTTACTTTTTAGTGATAACAATGAATTTTTCTTTGTGTTTTATTGAACATACTTCCGCCGAATATTAATATTGCAATATACCAACTATTTGATTATTATTTAGACATAATATTATGCAGTTATAATCCATAAAAAGTGTGTACCTTTTCTAATAAACTTTGTGCAGTCATTATCAACCCAATTTTTGGAAAAACTACGTAGCATAGTCTACTCTTACTTAAACTCTTTTATGTATAAAAGATATCTGCATATTAAGGATGAAGTAGAACAAGCTCGCTCTATCTTACAGATGAAGTCATGTCTCTGGAGTATTGTTATTAATCTTGAGAAATATTACCACGAATTGTTAGATAGATTAGATTATAGATCACACGCCGTTTTATGCGTGATTAATATTTTGTCACAACTACTGGAAATAACAATTTAGTGCTACCAACCCGCATTACTGTATTCCTCTGCTTTACATGAGTTACACCACCTGCTTAGAATTCCTTAGAAATCCTTTTCCTGATATTGTTTATAACATGCACTTTTTAGTGCCGCATACTTAGTGCAGTGTAGTTACAGTTATATAATATTATGTTGTTTGGTTTCTCTTGCCGAGGTATATCAGAGTTAGTTCGATATTAATTTAACAATAATATATCAATATGAGTTTTTTAATACCTAGTGGTTAGCATTAATCGATTATGACGAGTTTTATTTTATAGTATGTGACTATACTGAATAAGGAAACCGTTGTTCTAAATGTGTAATTTATTGTGTGCAACTACTGGATTTTAATTTTACAGTGCACTACATAACGTAGTTTCATTGAAATAGACTGTAATTTTGCAGGCATTAAACTAAATAAAATTCCAGTAATTGATTATATTGAATACAAATTATAGATATAATTTTCGAGTTTAATCGGTAAATTTACGTAAATTTGTATAATATTATATCTTACAATAATGTAATATTAACTTTCGTTTAATGCCCGCAAATTAAAATTCAATGATTGTAATTTTGGAAATGGAATCATACTAAATCATGACTTCCGTTCAGCTACATCGAATAGCTATGAATCAATTAAGTGGTTTGGACACTGATATGAAATTCACGAGCTTGTATTTAGACAATAATGTGTTTGTTGATATCTTTGATCAATTTACCGGCTTGGCTGTTGGTGCGCTTGATAATAAAGAATTACGGCTTCGTGAAGATCAACTTGGAAAAATTGTGAAAAGGGCGTGCGAATCCAAAGGAACAAAGCAGCCAACAGAGCATTATTCGAAAATGGCGACTGACTTCTTGACAGGACAATAATTAATTCACAGATGTCATTACTATATTATGCTTATTGGGATTTTAAAACGTATTCCAAAAATCAAGAAAAAATATGACCAACATCATTTGTCGAAGTGAGGTTTGCATTCAATCGTTATTTATGAGATCACAATATGCATATTGGAATGATTAGAAATACAGATTTTTGTCAGCTAGAGAAGACCTTTAAATCATATTTAGCCATATCATTGAAATGAAGCCTGAAACTGCCTCCGAGGAAACTATCTACTCCTAGAAGAAAATGGTCTCATGTGTACTGACGGACAAGATGCAGTACAGTATCAAGTTAGATAAAGAGCAAAAGAACAATGGTCAAATCAATTTCTTTTGATTATTTGTTTTTATGGTACTTCCAGCGAAGAAATTGGAAATTGTAGCCGATGCAAAATCAAATATTGCTGCTATTATCTTTGATTAGTATTGTATTTTTTATATCACTTATGCTTCTGATTTGTTTTATTGATATTTATTAAAGATAAATTTCCGGGTTATACGACCTGTCTTAGTTTTTAGTTTAAATTAGCATTATTTATTTAACAAAATCTTAACGACATACATTTTTGATGATTTTATATTATTAATATTTGAATTCAATGTCTACATATTTTGAAATTATAAATTGGCTTTGCACCTTAAATGTTGGACTACAATTTACTACATTTTAGTTTTTCAATTTTGCGGTCAAATTATGGGCTTGTCTGAAAATTAAATTAATTAAATATCGGCAAGATAAGTATTTTATGTGTTTTCATTAAAACTCTTAAAAATCAATAAATGTTAAAATTCTTTGTGTGAATGTCCTCTTTTGTGTTGGTTACAGTTTATAGCCGCGCTGTCTATCAAAGAAACGATGGAACATGTAGCATTTTGTGTAATATATCAATGCCAATTGTATTTTGATCATGTTTCTTGGCCAATCAATGCCAAAACACACATAAATAATTTGTGTACAGTCTATATTTTATGAGGTTATCGATTTGGCCACATCGTGTCTGTGACTAGTTTTTATTGGTTTGTTTACTTATTGATTCACTTTTTTTAACTGTTTTTATTTTCGAATAAAAACTAGTGTGTTTCGAGTTTCATTCTGTAATCCAGTACTCTTTATCTACCACAGAGATCATCATCACCTCAGGAGGAGAGAATGTGGCCCCCATTCCCATGGAAGATCGGATAAAACAGATCCTACCGGTGATCAGTAATGCCGTTGTTATTGGCGACAAGAGGAAATACCTCACTATCCTGCTCACATTTAAGGTAACAAATCATTGGGGAACTTTTTTGTTATTACGTACCCTTGGATAGCATATGCCTCATTTTTTATTTGAAGTGTTTCCATTATATCCATATTTATTATTAGATTATCTAGTTGTAAAAATAGTTTTATGTGTGTTTTATAAATTAATTTAACAATTAAATTGAATTAATAATCATTATCTAATTGTTAGAAGGCTGCGTCGTCCAATTTTATAGTTTTGAAAAGCAGTCTGTCATAAGCTCTTTTATACTATGATGGAAGAGAAGACTATTATTCACTGTAAACAAATAAAATAAAAAGCAACAAGCAATTTTACAAAAATACGAAAGTTTTGGTCTACTTAGACCATTATAATGCGTAAACAGTGAAAAGGAATTTAAAGCTACAACCTTGATCAATATGATTAAAAAATATTACGTATAAGGAAAAGCTCTGGTTATAATAATAATTTGAATTATATGATAATAGTAAGTAATATCTCGGGTAATAAATAATAAGAAGTACAACAAATGAATGATGTACTAATGTTAATAAATAATATAAATATAAAATAACAGCGATCAAACTGTTTATAAAAATAGGATAACAGACAGATTTAGATGTTTCAAAATAGAAAAGTGGTTGTTGTTAACAACAACTTGGTTATTGTTAAATTTTATGAAAAAATATTATAAAATGTGTTGAATATTGTAGTTATTTCATTGGAATAAAAGGTATGGACAGAATTAAAATCAGTGGTGTGGTAAGTGTTAAAAAGTCCATTACTGTAAGTTACTATTGTTAAGAATATATTTTCTGTGTCCTTTAATACGGATGCTGAGATCCTTACTAGTTTCACCTACACTCAAACTAACATAAAATTGGCTAAATATTCGAGTATTACTTTTCATTATCTAAATAATATAAAATGTAATCTTGTTTCAAATGCTCCAAAATCCAGTCGCAACTCTGGTGTTTATCGGATTAACTGTATTTAACACATTTTATGTTGGTAAAACTGGTAGGGATCTCAGCCTTTGTATTATGAAACGTAGAAATTCCATCAATAGAAAAATCAATAGTAACATTAACACTCTTTTTCAACACGTTTTTATCATAAATCATTCCATTTATTTTAATTCCACTCATATTTTATTGCTATGTAATAACTACAATATTTGGCGCGGTTTAGAATAACATGCTTTCATAGTAGTTAACAATAACCTAGTTATAAACCTAGATACTGGTTTCTTTTCTGTTGATAATCATATAACTAGAACAGATGTTCAATTAATTCTATACACTAAACTTGTTTATCGTGTCTTCCATTCAGACTGTTTTTCTATTTTACTGTTTGTTTGTCTGTCTACTCATATTTCTATCCCTCTTATATCTATCTATTCATTTCTGCGTGTTAGTCTATTTACCTTTCTTTCTCTCTAAATGTTACTCTTCCACACCATTTACCAAATCAACTTAGACCGAACTCGACGAGAACCAAGCACCCCTGGACACCCTCGCACCGAATGTGATCGAGTGGGCCAAATCCCTCGACTCTCCAGTCACCACAGTGACACAGGTGCTCGAGAGTCAACCGCCAGAGCTCTACGCGGCCATCGATGCTGCCATCAAGGAACTCAACACATCCAGTGTTTCCAGAGCAACGCATGTCCAAAAGTTCAACATTCTTCCTCGTGATTTCTCCATTGCTGGTGGAGAACTGGGTAAGCCAAGACTTTCTGAAAGTTTATTTTAATATTACAGGCGTGTTAAATTTTAAACAAGCTTCTCAAACATATAACATTTCACAACATAATTGTGAACTATCATTGCCAATCATTATTACTACTATGATTATATAATCATAAAAAATCAAAAAAGAGCTTCGCGTTATCTCTTAGAAAATGAATAAGTGGTATCTCCAATTTCATAAAGTGTATTTCACACTAAGCACAATAGGTTATATTATATGAGACTATGTTAATCGCGCTAGTCACTTATGCTACCCGCTACATTATAATACCATGTGCAATTAGTTCATTGCGTGTTATTTGCACTCAAAGCACCCACAACATGTGGCGAAACCTCTTATTAGTATTATAGTTGATGTATTAATATGAAATAGCTAAATATAAGTTGTAAATATCAGACAGCGTGTGTTTTCGATAATTGATATCACTCATCTCATTGCTATTAGCTATAATATTATGGCGTGATGACCTACATCAGTGTAGTATGATCATAGCTAACGTACCTACTATCTCCACAATTATTAAATAACATCGCGATAATAACCAGCTGATGCCATTAATGACGACGATTGTAGATAGCTTTTTATTACACTTATCGAATATATTTATGACTGAATTAACAACTGTCGAAATTCAAATTGAAAGCAATACTTGATATTTTATAAAGCAAATCACACTCTTGACCCGTTCTATTGACCCCAACCCTATTTAGTAATATAATGTTGATAGTTTGAGCCTTAAATACTTCGATATGTAATGTTATTTTATTTGCCGGAATAATACGGTGCCAAAGCTTTATCTCTGTTTGCATTACAATGCATTTTTGAGTTTTATTTTTTATTATTTGTAAGTTACTCGATTTTACAATATTTTAATGTAGTAATTCCTTACTTCAAGAACATGAAGTGTGTGTATTTAAAAACGGCTTATTTGTAAATTCTTAGTCCTTTAAATTTAATTGTACTGCAACTTAAAGAATATTATCGCACATATATCGACATTTTACTAATCGTAACCTCACAGTGTTATTAATAATAATTGAAAATATGATGTCAGTGCAATTGCGGTATTTTACTCATTTGGAAATAATTTCTAATATTACAGCTTTCAAGTTCATTACACGGTTTATTATTTTGATCTGTAGCATTCTTTCTAGTCGTTTTAATAAGTTGTTTACCATAACTATGTTTAATTTAGATTGTCATTAATATTAGTATACCGGAGTTTTTTCTACAACGAAATACGTATTTCTCATATATACGTAAATTGCGAAGATTTTCTAGCATAGTTTCTGAATGTTTTATGCGCAAAATAAATGTACTCCTTCAGTTATAAAGAAAATGTGATTGAAAGCATTTTATTTCATACTGAATTGTCTGAAAACAACTTTGTACATTTTCTCCATTGTTTTTGTTTAATAGAAAATTATTCTGCTCTAATGTACATATTATACTGTTGTAGACTAGTAGGCGAAATAGTTTCGTTTATAACTGCTAAGATATATTATTTCAAAAGGTCATAAACTGTTAGCTTTCGAGTCAAACTTTTGTTCTAAATTGTCTTTCTACATATATCTCAATTACATATTGAAGACTTCTTGCCTTATTTATTGTATAAACAGTTTTGTTTATTTCTTAAGAGTTCGTTTAACTCGTAGACTATAATAGAATTTGTTTAGTAAAGTAAGTAGTAACAAGTAAAAAAACATGTTACAATTATTGTAACATGTTGAAGTTTTTTTTCTAAAATGTTACAAATTAATACAATTTGACACAGTCCATTTTAATTTTTCTATGAATCTTATATTTTGTTACTGTATTTACTATTTTTCATTATATATTTTGCATATTAAGTAAAGTTTAACAATGTACATGTTTTGTTGATGATGTCACTCTTTTCTCCACCCTCCCAGGTCCCACGTTAAAGCTACGCCGTTTCTTTGTCGAAAACAAGTATCATGATGCCATTGAACAATTTTACGTCGATTAAGACACTTCTCACTCGCGACGTGAAAGACGCCAGTAGCGACGCCTACGGACGCCTGCCTATTTTTTCCTAGATATCTATACGGGCTCATGCCTAAGATACGTCATTGCGATTGTAAAATCTTTATAAACACCATTTCTCTCTCAAGTCTTTTCTCGTGCAGTCTAATCCGTTTCTCTTCATGACATACATTCAGTGCCGCCAATACAAATACATGTATTTTACAATTCATTTTCTTATTACTCTCTTTCTCTCGTTTTGTACTTATTCACGGATCCATTCCATTATTGAGATAAAACAGATAGCTAAATTGAAAGCATAAAAAATAACAAGCTTTCCACTTGAAAACAACTACGCTGTGCGAACTTGTTCACTTTCTATACAGTATATAAGCTATGTATCATTCCCCTTGCTCTGTTAGGTATTTTGTTATTTACCTAGCAGACATTCTGGCGCCACTGATTGTTATTAGTCAATTACTCTAGCTATACTGTTGTTGTTGTTTACTGAAAATAATTTGTTGTCATAGTTATAGCTGAATTTATTTGGTCGAGGCCACCTTTCATCGTCAACTCTAATTGCCAGCAGCCGTTCGATTGCTTCATTATCACCGCAAGATGCTCTTATAAACATCTAATTTATAGATTACAAGCTAAAGGGAGAAACTTTGCAAGGATTACAGCCATTATGCTATATACATACAAGCTATATATATTACATTTATGCTATATCTGTACAGTTGTTTCTTTATACCGTATTATTATTATACAATTTTACATACTAGTGCTGAAAAGATGCAGTAGTATATAACAAGATAAGTAATAATATAAATATACTATTCGTTTTTCAAGAATATGTATCCCACAATCCGGTTTTAAGCATCTTGATTTTTTCATCATTATCTTTGCATATTCAGTTGTATAGACTTACATAAACACATAATAAAAATTTGTCGCATATTTAAAGTCTGGACATTATGAATAGTTTATTTTTTTGAATGTTTTGTTTTTATCAGTTAATTTTATAAAATGGCATCTTCTCTTTATTTTTCTTAAAGATACACTAATATCAACTATTACTGTGAACTATTTGATAGAAAATGATTGATTATGATGTATGCGAGTTTCTTTTAATGATCTACAACATGACTGTTAATTGGATGTATATGTAAATACTAATTTACGATATATGTGTAGAGTAACATTTTTAGAGTATTTGAACATAAACGGAAAGACCATAAAATATAGACACCAAAAATGTGTGTTATTTATATTTTCCACATATTGTCCTTGGTTGCATTCGTTTATAAATAGAATTTCGAGTATTTAATAATTGACTTTTAATTTTGACTTTCACGCTCATTTTGTTATTATTTAAACACAAATATTAGTAGTTGATTACATGTATTTACAGGGCTGCGATTCAAATATAGCCGAAATTCTTTTTACATATGCATTAAGATATATGTATTACCTACTCACTGTTGAATAAAAATTGTAAGTAGTGCGATTCTGTAATTTGTTTTTGTATATTTAAAATAATATTAGAATATATACAACTATTTAAATGTAAAAAGCGCATTTCATACACATTTATATTGTTCGTTGCTTTCATCCGTAGCATTATAATTATACAAAATAAATTATATTAATAAATGTCATATGTATCAAAAAATTAATTTATTGCATATTTATTTATACTATTTCAATATTTAATTTATCGTTAGTGCTGTAGCCAAGGTGTATAGTAAATCCAAATGGAGATTACTATCAGTAAAGTAGAATTTCGATATTGTCTGCAGTTTATTTTAGTGCATGTAACATTACTTTCTGGCGAATATAAAGTAATTTACTATGAAAATACATACCAGTAAAGTATGTTCAGATATTACATCAATTAAATTATTCACTAATTTCTGAATACAATTTATTTACTGAATAGATTATGCAACAGTATCAATACATCGATTGCTAAGACTGCTGTGCTAGTTATAAATAGCACATGATATGTACTAAATGTAAAATACTATGTTGTGGAATGTAGGTCAAATGCAGGGACTTCTTTAAAACTGTTATAGTAGTCACTGGTCAAATGTCTGAATTGAAACGTTATCAGAGTATGTTGGTTTAGTATATACGTGCAATAACATCTAAAATTAGCATGAATTTAAATATGTAATACCAAAATTATGAAGCAGGAAAAAGATAATTATTTAATAATTTGTATTTTCAGAGTTTCCGCTAACATGATGTTCATTAACAAAAATTATAATTAAAAAAACTATAATATAGGTTAATCTAACCTATTGTGCATTTGTTGATAAAAGCATCAAATTTGGCATAGAGATGCAGCTATAACATATGAGGAACACATTTGGATATTGTGCCATTGCAAAATTCCCCTCTGACGGCCATATGTGTGCAACCAGATAAAGCAAGCGCTCTTGGTTGATCTGGTAAAGAAAGCCTTGATCACGTTAATCGATATGCTGTTTTTCCAACTGAGTATTGCTTTTGTTCTCCGTGTTTACTAAATCGAAGCTGCGTAATCCTATGAGTAATAATATAGTAATAGTATAACTCACCGCCTAGTGTCCACAATCAGCAACAGTTTCAGTATCAGGGAAATCTTTAATTTACAGGTATTATACCAGTCCAGCTGGTCGTGACCTTTCCACTCGTATCAAATAACATAAACATGCTATTTTAAATTGTAATCTTAACAATGGTCTTTCTCTTCATTCTTTTAATTGTAACCATACTATTGATTTCTTCTTCCATCTTATATGAATGTAATAATGTTAAAGTTAGACGTGTTATTGAAGCTGCTTTTATTAATCGTCATAAAGATAGTTCTCTTAATTTAAACTCTGATTTTTTTAATGTTAATAGCAGTATAGCTAAATTTCTTCTTAATTCTATTAAATGATGTCCATTCACCCATTCATATTTATTCGCTGTTCTTATTATTTTCCTTAATTGTCTTACGTAATTTAATTGTTGCTCACCTTTTTGTATATAAGTATTCTATTGTCGCTCTATTAATAATTCTGACCATGATTATGATGCATGTAGCACAAGTTGTTCATCGACTTTTCACTTACAGTGTTCAGTACTGTTTTTTATTTATTCATACTTATATATTTATACACGATTAACATAATAATATAAATACATTAATTTTTAATTTATATAGCTATAAATCGTATTTGATAGTCTTATATCTAAATTTTAATACATATATTACACATGAACAGATATGATCAGAATAAATTCATAATTGAATAATGTAACGCCGCATTTGAAAACCACTTAATTGCATTAAATATTTGATCGCTTTAAAACGAATTTGATTGCAGTAACATCTGATTGAATGAACGCCTAGGAAAACCTCTAAAAACTAATAATTATAGATATTTATGTTTATAAAAGTAATTTTATATAATTTAAATAAAGATACATTTTTGGGAGTTTAAATAATCTACATCATCAAATATAATTAATCAAATCTCACCATATTTCGACTTTTATCCATTCACGACAAAAAATTAGATATGATTAAAATTGTGATCTACTGCTGAGATGTGCTTAGGTGACTTATGTTCATATCATAGATTGTAAGTTTGATTATACTATATTAATTTTTGATACAAATAAAGTTGAAGGTTTGAACAAAAATTAAAGAAAAACTTGTACAATCTAGTAATGTTATATGTTTAATCCCTTTCTATCTAAGTACGCTAAATATGCTGACCGATTAATGCAATCTGAAGCGACCATGATGAGCTAAAATCATAAATGAAGCAATTGTAATGTTAGAAAATATTAGGAACAATGGTTTTAAGCCCGGATTAGCATTTATACTTCCAACTTTTAGCTTTCAATAAATATAGGAGATATACCAAAATATCGAGGACATGAATACAATTAAAATTTATTAGCAGCAAATATACTTGCTGAAGTATGGATATCGATTGTTATTTCGCGCCATGCACTGATGATTAATTAGGTATATATTCTACAACTTTATAAATAATGTGATGATCACAAAGTAAAGAATAAAAAAATAAATTCATTATTCTCTGATTTATATCATAATCAGTGTTAGGCACCTTAACCAGATGTTTGGTTCATCCCACAGCGCCAGTTCTGTTAACCAAAAATGGCACACTATAGGCACTCACATTCAATGTCCAATTAAGCGAGCCAGGCGTCTCACCAATTTAGAGTTTGAGAATAAGTTGAGAGTAACCCTGAGTGCCAGCTATCCCGAGGGAAACTGCAGATGGAACCAGCTACTAGATGGTTTGATTAGTCATTCACCCCTATGACACGTCTGACGATCAATTTGCACGTTAGAATCGCTACGGTCCTCCACCAGAGTTTCTTCTGGCTGTGGCCTGCGCAAGCATAGTTCACCCTCTTTCATCTATTAAATTGCAATATGTTATTGCCATTAACTAATACACACTTTTTAATTATTTGCATATTTATTTATATTACTTTATTTGTTGAACCTTTATGATAATATGATTTAAATAGCCTAAATAGAATACTCAAATTTATGGAAATACTTTTATTATTAGAAGATTATTACGTAAAACGTATAAATAAAATACTGAAATATTTTTAAGTCATAAAAGTTAGTTGGGTGTATAACCTCGGGGTGTTAACAAGAGGTTCGGGATCTACTTGTCGTATTTGTGGCGAAAAACTTCAATCAGGAATATGACGAATCTTGTAGTTGACATCACCATTAAGGAGGAACAATATTTGACGAAAATCTTGAACGACGTAATCTCCGAATTTTTTTCCAGGTCGAATGGTCCTTAACTTGTATTTGCGTAGTTCAACATTTTGAAGAAAGTGTGGTCACACACTTTAACTTGGTACGATGTTATCTTTCGTGCTTATAACGCATTGCTGCATTGAAATGGGTTGGTAAAAATAGAGGCTCCATGAGATTTCTTTCAATTGCAGCATGAACTAAATTCACTTCCATCATTGTGTCACCTCTCTCGATGATAATAATATCCATTTTAATTTCCATGCTAAGCTCGGAAAGCATGAAAGCATGCTTGATAAACTTTTATTTCTGTTCTGATAGCCGTAGCCATCGTTTTACAGTGTCACTGTAAAATAATTATTTTGTTATTCGATATTGCAAGTAATCATGAATGCAACTTACGAATGCCTTACTACGGTGATATTTTCCTCTTATTCATGCTACAATTAAAAATCTGTCTGTCCTGTTGATAAACCATGTAACGAAAAATATTGCGAATTTACACAGCTGAAGCTTACGCTCTTGAAGAAGTTAATACTCTCTTTCTCATCTCTACTGATCAGCCCCCATGTACGTGTCTATGTCCAACAGTCAATGTGCTTAGAAAAAAACACAATCTTTCCTGATGATGCAAACAGTTTGCATTGTGTCGAGTTATTCTTAACATTGTTATCTTTCATACTATTTTCTTTTCTTTGTGGTATTTTCGACTATACTTTTCACATAATTTTGTTTTCTGCACAGGTATTTAGCTTCCAAAATCCTTTGAAAATAACTTCACGTTGATGATTATAAATTGTTTCACAGACATTCATTTTTGTCGAGTTGTGTTTATCTACGTGTACTGACACTCATATCTGACGCAAAAATTAAATACATTTTCAATATTGCACTTTCAATAAATGTGATGGTTATGTCCATTAAAACTGTTTTTGTGTGTGTATATGTGCATGTATATATATTAAAATATCCTTTATTTATATTAGCGATCTATTTGATTGTATTACCCGGCAATTGCTGCAGAATTAGTGATATAAAAATATCAAAGAAAGAAATTTTTAAATGGAACCGAAATCGAAAATTTTAATATATTCACAACATACACGTATAACATAACTGGAAGGATAACAAATCTTATTTAGTAGGAAATGTGCTCAAAAATTGATTTACATACTTACAATGTGTTAATTATGTGTAAGGCATATAAGTAAAACAATATTAATGTATATAATGCTATAAATTGCATAGTGTGGCGTGTAATTATTAGGTAAATTAATATCGATTACATATTATAATCCTCTATACGCTTATTATATGCCATGACTATACTATGCTAATATGGTGAAATAACTGGTGAGTATATATGTGATACAGCATTAGGTGTCTACCCACCATATATATCAGAATAAATGATTTGCATAACTATATTATGATACGTGTAAGTGAGATTAAATCTAGAATAAGTAGACAATTAAAGGAATGGTTAATTAATAATGATCAATCTTATTATACGTTCAATCTAAGCTAGTATGCACATTTCAATTATAACATAATTTAGCAATATAATTATATTATGAATACTAAATTGTAAATCTAATTGCAACAAAAGCTTTGTAGAAGCGAATATATACATAAATATTGTACATTTTGGAAAAAATGTCTTCCAGGATCATTCAATGTGGACTATATAGGTACATTTCATATCTAATGGCTCTATACTTTACCTATAAAACTATTTCATCAGAAATTATTCTTGTGTTTAGTCTTTGATAAATTAAAATAATCTTAATAAAGTTATGTAATAAATTTAAGTAAATTAAACTAATATTCATCCAAGTAATGTAGAATAAAATATATTCGAAAGAAAGGAAAAATTGAATGTAAAACTGAAACAAAACGTTAATGAACAATTGCATATGAAATAATAATGTACAATAAATTAATTGAAATAATTAACTTATTTTAATTTTAAGTTTCAACCGTATCCATATTGACGAAACAAAAACTATGGTCATATATACCCCTCTATAATTTTAAAACTTTCTAAAATAATAGAATTTTGAAACTTAGTATTTATAGCTGTTATGGAACGTATTCCAGTGATAAAATGAGATATTTTAAATTTTAGTGTACTATGTAAATTATTAATAGAAATTATTGCAGTACCCAAATCGGAATTTCAGAAATTTCGAGAGGAATATGCAAATATTTGGAAAAATTGTGTTTTGCTCATTTTTATTAAAAGAGGTGCATGTGTCGGATGTGATCTCTTGATAACTACTTTGGGTGCACAGAAGTACCTATAGCGCTTACAGTTGTAAAAATATATTTTTGAGAAAAGTAACGAAAGTTTATATTGTTGCATTTGTCTGTTTATAAATCACAGCAAAATCATTAAAGCTCGCTTCCGTTGCCCAGCATGGCTAGAGTAAATGGATTAATTAAAAATACTGTTAACATTGCCCATGATTTAGAAAATCATATAAAGTACTTTGAGATTGACATTTTCTTCATATTTCATGATCGAGGATTACTGTAAGAAAGTGGCGTATTTCAAGCGTAGGCAATATGTTATTTTCGCAACTTTAATACAAAAATGTAAAAAATTATAATAATAATTGTAACAAAACAACTCTAATAAAAACTCCAAATCAATGATTGTCACACTTAAAAAAAACTCTAGGATTTGGATATCTTTCAGTGCGGAGAATATTTTAAAAATGGGGGAAGGAAGGGGTCACTAGCATTAGCGGACTATCAAATAATATTTAATTAAAGTAATGCACACTAGTATAAATATTTCAATGCTTTAAATTCACACAGTAAAAAAACAAATAGATGCTATGTAATAAATATTTATTTAATACAATAAATGTAAAGACGTGCCTTTACAAGTAATACTATGTATCAGATAACTCCACTAGTCTTCACACTCCATAATATAACATTTCACTCAAACACCAGAACTAGTAGCCTCATCCCTCAACTCGATCTTTTGACAAATTTGTTGAAAATAGCATAATAAAAAAATATCTAACAATATATTCCTAAAAATGTACTATGACAAAAAAGTATTCATCCGACATAGTTGACCACATTTCGTGCGTTGGTAAAAGACTGAATCAACCAGAACTGGATAATTTTCTTGAATTGGTAAAGAAACTACTAAGCCAACAAGAACTGGATCATTTTCTTGAATTCGTGAAGAAACTATTAAGCCAACAAGAACTGGATCATGTTCTTGAATTGGTGAAGAAACTACTAAATCAACCAGAACTGGATCATTTTATTGAATTGGTGAAGAAACTACTAAACCAATCAGAACTGGATCATTTTCTTGAATTGGTGAAAAAACTACGAAACCAATCAGAACTGGATCATTTTCTTGAATTGGTGAAGAAACTACTAAACCAATCAGAACTGGATCATTTTCTTGAATTTGTGAAGAAACTACTAAACCAACTGGAAGTTGATCATTTTCTTGAATTGGTAAAGAAACTACTAAACCAACTGGAAGTGGATCATTTAGTATTACTCTGTGCTATAATCTATAGGTACATTAGTAAAGTTTTAAATAAAATATGGATAATCAGTCACAGATAAACTTACTGGTGTGTTGCAGATTAATCTAAATCGTAGACTACTAGAACTTTTACGGCAATTCGCATTTTCTAGCGAAAACAGGAAATAGGGTTTGAATATATAATAACATTTTTAAAACTCTTGCAAACCTGAAATACTAGCTTTTGTTCCTTAATCTTAAAAAATCGATTAGCAACTGAAATTCTTACAATTTCTAAATTTCCAAAATATTAAGGTTGATGGGCGTTAAATTCGTTATTGCTATCCTCAACTTCACTAGATATTTGTTATTATATTTTAACTTGAAATCGTTGAATTTGAATTATTTCATATTGTTATTAAGTTGTAAATGATTAATCAAATTAATTTAATTGAACAAAAGTAAAAATAGCATATACACATAAGAAAACATTTCATTATAGTATTGTTTATTAATTGTTATTAGTTATTACTGATTAATCATAATAACTAATTTGAAGTACTGTTGGCCTGAATATCATCTTCTTCTCGCGATATTATGCTACACTCAGATGTCAAGACTGTGCGCTTCTCGATCCTATTGCATGATCCAGTGCAAAATGTCTATTAATAGAATAATTAATGGCACGTCACTTTATAACAAAAGCATTTTATGCACCTATATATATGCACCAAAGTAGCATTGCAAGATATACCTAGTACTTAATTAGCTACCAGCATAGTAAGTAAAACTGGAGGTTTGGCCTTCCCTTGTGCTAAATTTAGATGTATATGTAGGCATCTAATTATACAGATAATTTATGTTTTTAACTTGTGAAAAGTTACTCGTATGATAAGTGTAGATAGTTAACTTCACAAATAAGTTTAACTGTGTTGATGGAACGTTCTGTTATCCCTTCCTAATATTACCTATGGAAAATGTCTTCTGTCATACAAATAATAAATAGAATATATATATTATGTAGAATATAATAGAATAACAGCTTCTAAAGATGAATTTGATTTTATAATAAATTATTATATTTTTGACTACTTTAAAAATATAAAAGGCTTAATCTTTTAATTGGATAACTTTTTTAGTTTTATTCGTTATACATAGTGAATATCTATAAATGAATACTACTTTAATATTTTCAAATCGAAATTTTGACGAACATTGAAATGGCTGTAATTCTTGATTGTTTTAAATGTTCGAAAAATACGTAGTAAACCATTTTAATAAGTTTTTATAATGTATAAATGGATAAAGTATTCGATGGATATTGATAAAAATATTGATTTCATTTCATTGCTGCTTTCTATGGAATTCTATGCTATTTTGGAATAAAGTTAATAGTTATCCGATATTTAATTTAATTATATATATATTTATTTATTTAATCTGTTATGAATGCGGTGAACAATTAGTCAATTTGTAAATTATAAAAAATTATTTTGAAATCAAAAATTATTTTTTAATTAAATTGATCACAACCAAAACGACAGCGTCGTAAAAATGAAAGCCAAAATATGAATTCAAAGATAAAACAATAAAATAATATTAAGACCGTAGTTGAGCAATTGACGACATTGATATATAATAACACTAAGAATTATGTGTATAAAATCAGACTTTTAAAATTCCATATTAAATAAATTCATACTTACATTTTATTCAAAGTTCACAAAAGGAGAATAAAAATTCAGAATTTGTTTGGTTACGTTATTATATGTATTAATATTAATGTAACAGACTAACGTTTTGTCTAATATAACGTTTACAATTTGTATTAAAACTTCTTGGTTAATAAAACTTTTAAATTAATTTAATATATAGCTAAATACATGTATATCTAAAAATCTATTAATTATTTATTGAATATTTTAAATGATCCACTGTATTTAAATTTTATTTATGACTGTTTATTTGACGAACGATCATTAAATGTATGTTGATCTTTAATACACAGGTATTATATTTGTCATTATATGTTTAAGCATGTTTCGCAAATAGAAAACTATTTATATTGACACCTTCAAGCACTCAGCTTCTTAATTAATGGGCAAATCTGTCATTCAATCATTTTAGGATTACTATTGCTATATACCCAACCATATTATTATTTATTCTTTTTCATTTCTTTCTGTGACTAACTTCCATATATTTAAAGTTTACATTTAGTGTCGTATTAGACCTTTTCAAAATGTGATGAATCAATATCTCTTGATGTCTAACTTTTGTTGAGTTGAATAGTTAAGAAGATTTTCTGAATGTATGACAACAAATGATGACAACAAAAATCTCACAAAAGATAGCAATGTATTTTTTAAATGTGTTTTATTTTGTAAATAATCCAACAATAGTATTAAAGTTTCTGTAGAATTCACATTTAAGTTTGACTTTTTAGAATATTATAATTCTTATAATAAAATAAACAAATAATAAATAATGAATATTTATGTACATACATGAAAAGTAATCTGTTTGAAATATACCTGAAATCGCATATAGAAATAAATAGTGAAATAAATAATATGTACATTTTTTAAGAATAAGAATTAGTATAACAACCATATTCGATAAAATTTTAATTAACAAATGTTTTAACTTTTAACTCAATGTATATATTGCGTATGGAGATAACAATGAACATGATATGTGTATTTTATTAATCTACAAATAAATGATAAATATTTTAATGATTTGATGACCGACAGGGATAAATGATCGTGGTATAATAATTATCATTGTGATGCTGGGTATATACAACAAAGTAAAAAATGCAAATGATATTGTCGATATATTTACAGTTGCGAGGAAGAGTGGAGAGATGAACTAGTGGCACTTCTCGTGTCGAATTCCATCGAGGACGTCATCCCACCTGCGTGTCTCCCGCTCCTTGAAATACCCGTTGCCGTCGCTATAGCAGTTGCTATGACAATAAGAGGTACTTCTGTGTGAGAAACAGGAGCTTCGAGAGGCGAGAGAAGAACTAGGTGGGAAGCTGTGTATGTCGTAGTGTTGCTCGTCACAACAGCGGGTTTTGTAGTCTGGTTGGTCACCAATGTCGAGGGCATAAATATCATTCTTGGTGATGTAGCCTCCATGGAAGCTGGAAGATCTTGGCTTTGACGCTATACAACCCATTGTCGTTTTAATGAAATTTATGTTGTATTAAAAGGGTATGTTACTGTTTGTGAAAAACTCACTAACCTCTTAGTGGATATATACTTATATACTTGGTGGATTCTAAAAATACCTATAACTAAGACCTATATATGTAAATAGTCACGTTTATTTATGTTTATGTTTAGAGATGTCTAGTTCATCAAAATATACACAAGATTATTGTATTCATTGGAAGTTGTCTTATGAATTGTTTTAGTCAGAGGTCACGTGCAATAGTATTGCATATATTATATGGTGTATAGATACTTTTGTATATATGAATGCTTTTGTATTCTGACATCTGACCTTATTAGACATGACGTACCTAAACGTATACATATATTTCGAGAGACTGTTTGGCTTTATAGGGTATTGATATCAATTCTTCATTATATATTGGCTCATTCGTAGAAAACGACGTTTTTACAGAACTATTCTATTTGTAATTATGTATTTTATTCTTATAAAATTACACAATTTAATGTTATATTTAAAAACAAAAGTGCAATGAAAATTTATGTCCAAATAGCAATTATATATAAAACTTGATGGTTGATGGTAGTCACCATCATATCAGCAGCAACAATATGCGTGATGTGGATTGTAGGAATCGACGCGAGACGGTGGTTCTGGCCCAGCTGCGCTCGGGCTATTTCTGGGGGCTGGCAGCCTACGCCAGGGTGGTCAACCCGTCGGCCGATCCCTTATGCCCCAGGTGCAGGGAGGAGCCGGAGGATCTGGCCCATTGGCTCCAACGTTGCCCGGCCCTTACCCTCTCGCGTCTGGAGTCGTTCGGAGGTTGTCCCCCCCTGTCGGTGCTCGCACGGGCTCCGAAACGGGTGATCCGGTTCGCCCGTCACTCCCGCCTCCTCTAACAGAGGGCGGGCCGGTGGCGGTGACGGGACGGCCTCACCAGCAGCAGCAGCAACAACGGCTTCGATCAACAACAAATCCATTGTATATTTTTAAGCTTTAGAAATTGTAATACAATAATTATTTTCCTTTGAAATTTTAGCATGTTGGTCTGGTACAATTATTGTTTTCAAAAGATGGGTTACCCAAAAAATCCGTTCTTCTTCGTTCAGTGCATCCGAGACGAGAACATGGGGTAAAGATATCGAAAGATGTTCAATCTATCACTGAAACAAAGTTAAGCATATTTTTATTATAAAATCTATTTGAAAAAAAATAATGACCATAGTTGTTTACTTTGTTTAATAACCTTACATTCATACACAGGTCAATTAGAGTCGTACTACAATCGTATATTTAATCATTTTCGTATTAGTTCATTGTATTAGCACAATCATATACTCCAATAGTATCGTATCGTGTATGTTTATGGCGTTGTCGTTTTCGACCGATTCAAAACGTGTTTCACCATAGATTTTTAAACATGACTCAACAGATTTGTTTATATGTATGTATATATTGTACACAAATAAACCTACGTAAAAGTTATGAATTTAAATTATTGTAAGAAAACATTTTTTTAAGAATCTGAATTTGTTGACATGTTATTTTTTCCAAATATATACATTTTGTTTGAAAATGTCTTATATAGCACTAAATATCTCAATATAAACTGATTGTCAAAAGTCTTTCTGAGAAACACAAACAGTTCAAAGTAAGTTTTACCGAAAGTAATAAGAGGGTTATTTTATATTTTTAAATTTATGAAGAATTTTGCTAAAGAATAAGAAAACCTTTAAGTCAGTGTAAAAGCATCTATGATTTAAACGTACAAATGTACCTTCCTAATAATATTTGTAAATAAAGTATGGGAAAATCTCATATTAAATCAATAACAAAGCAATGTCATTAATAAGGCTTAAGAATAAAACTTTTTAGACATTATTTTCTCAATAAGTTCGACAAATATAGTACACAATTATAATTGCTAGGATATAAATCAATATGTATTTGTAAGAGGAAGAACTAATGTCACCAACAATAGTCTTCTGGGGAATTGAAGTATATTTCTAAAAATATATAGTTTGAGATAAAAGTTTAGTGAAAATATATGATTGCATGAATATGAAGACATTATGAACTTCACTTCAAAAATGTAATTAATTAAAGAAAACATGATTTTTTTGGAAAAGCGCACTTAATTTTAGAACTACTTAGTATCATATATATATCTTAATCAGTCTCATATTTAAAATCTTAACATAATACAAAATTACTGTTTCACTATATTATATATTAAATTTATAGTATATATTTGATATCAAATATTATTATCTATTTTAATTCTATATATTATATTCCTTTTTCTATTTGCATCCTCGTTGATTTAGTAAAGTATAATGATTTTCCTCTGAGGAAGAATGTTTACCTGTAATGTTATAGTTAGAGAGACAAAGTTCTAAAGTAGGAATAAAAAGAAAATACTTCACTGAAATTGTTTCTCAAATCATTGTCTCGATTTGACTGGCTAATGGAAATGCTACCTGTCTTATCCATTGGTTAAAATGAAAACATTGATCACAAAACCTTATAATGAAAAAAGGTCGTAATATATTATGATACAACCTGAAATTGTAGAATGCTCCTACTTTCCTGTCTTCCTTCCTTCTTTTCCTCTTTGCCTCCTTATATTATTCCTTCTGCTACCAAATTCTCATTCATCGAGAAGCACTCTTTACAAAAGGAGAAAACAAAATTACTAACAGGAAAACGTTTTGTTGAGAAAACTTATATGAATTTTGAAAATTAGTTAAAATCTGGATTGCTTTTAACAATTGTCACGGTGTAATATAAAATGTTTCATTGAAATGAAGCATAATAGAAGCGATCAATTATAAGGACACAAGTTTGTTACCAGAAATACACCTGTTAATTCAAGCGAGCGTATAGAAATACTCAAATGCAGAGAAGAATCTAATGGATTATTTTGTACAACTTGAAAAACAACACTTTTAATTACTTTGAGTCCATTACCTAAAAAATTGTGTTCATCACTACTACCCCAAAACTTAAATTAACTTCCCGGTTAAATGCCAACACTTGTGTGGATAGCTCACGTATTCCTTGCCGCGGCATTCATTGGATTCCTAATTTGCTCATTTCTTAATTACCACCGGCGGAAGACCTCAGGCCGTCGCCATGGAAGCCGTGTGGCGCCCAAACCCCTGGCCAGACTTAATCCCACCTCCCTGGGTCATACCACCGGGTCCGGAGGTTCTAGTCGTATAGCCCACGCAGTTGGCAGGCTTGGCGGTGGCGGTGGGACTGGTGGTGGCGGCGGCGGCGGGGTTGGTGGAGGTGGCAAGACCTACGCTGCTGCTACCATCGCGATGTCCCAGTTCCACAAATCCCGAAGCGGGGGCGACGCGGGCAATGGACAGCTGAGCGGAGGAGGTGGCGGAGTTCGCGGTCTTGATCATAGTAACTTTGGTGTCCAAATGGAACAGATGAGTCCAATGAATAGTTGAGCTGTTACTCCCTTAGCAACACATTAACAATAGCATAGAAACTGCCATTTTTATCTTCTAACTACCGTCCCAGATCACATTTCTTCTTTCTATAGCTTTGCACCAATTTTTTTTTGAAACCAAAATGTCCATAATAAAAATTCTACTAATGTTTTCTTTATATAGCAGTGAAAAAAATCGAAAATCGCTAGCGACCCCAATCCTGGTTATCTTTATCTATTTTTATTTTGCGAACTCGCATCAGTAGGCACATAATTGTTATATCTATGTGTAAAATATATTAGTTACATTGAAATCGATCCTAATACAACGCATACACTGTATCCATATTGGCTTATTCCTAGAATATTGAAAATTCCAGTAAATACCTATATAGCTAGCAATATGACCATGCAGAACTCATATTTATATGAATTCGACTACCTGTAATAAATTAATATCGATCCTAATACTTAGCGCTCAATGCTCTGTCTAATTGACTTCTTCCTACAATTGGAAATTCGAATAAATACGTGTATGTTTCGTTATAATAAAATTGACTGAAAGTACATCATCATAAATATTCAAAGTTGAATTTTGAACATCTGGCATATATTACTAATTCATAACATGCCTAAACGGTATACTGCAGAGCAAGCCTTACAATCCATACTCAAGAAAACGATGATGAGTTCAAAAGAGTTTCTGAAGAAGATGAGGAAATCGCCGATGTATGTGACGAAGTTGATGAACCGCCGAAGGAGGATATTCTTGTGCAGGCACAGTCTATGCTGAGTCATCGACTTACCTACTGTGGTACCGTGAGGAAGAATCGTCGATTTCTGCCTCGTGCTATCCTCTCACCCCATGCAGTCAAGAAAGTTTGCCTTCCACGATGAAATGACACATTCCCAAACAAGTGTTCTTCGGGAATTTAGTGGACATTGCTGCCTACAATACCTTCGTCATTTTACTGTTTTGCTTCCCTAACTTCATGGCAGGGAAATCGCATCGAAGGCGCCTCTACTTAGAGAAGCTGGCATTGGAGCTCATGACTGAACAGATGCTGGTCTGCCAGGTGGCGCAACCTGGAGCATTGGAGGTACGCCCACTGCCTGCAGTAGATGCCCACAGACCGAGAAAGCGAATCCGCTGCGCTTCCTGCCCTCGAGACCAGGATCTCAAGACTATCGTGCGATGCAGCACTTGCGGCAAGGCCATTTGTAAGGAGCACCTCTGGATGGTCTGTGTACACAGATGCTAACTGTTATTGAAACTTTTTTCTTATGTAAACAATACCTTTCTATGCTAGTAATAAAATATCAAACATGTTGCAATAAATATATCTTTGTTGTTTAGCTAAAATTACAATATTATTATTGGGGTCGCTAGCGACCCCAATGGTACATAACGTAACTTTTTTTCACGGTAGTTAGAAAGTTAAACATTTTATTAGATTATAGTGATTTGGTCACAACTATTCATGTGTTTAAATGGAATCATTTATAATATTCATAGCAATACCATACTAGCGGCACAAAGGTGCCGTAGAAACCGCACACCAGCAAAATGGTGTTTAATAACTATAATAATCATAAAGACGTTTTCTTCCATCTATATTCTTATCTAAAGAGGATTGAACAGTACTTCATGGCGTTTCTGTGACAGACAAGTGTATGTGTATATAAAGAGAGATATATAAATATATACATATGTAACATATAATAGTATATATATATAAATTTATCTTTCTGGTATATATGATAACTTGTCATTTAAATTAAACATTTTAACTTTAATATTTTTTAGGTGAAATATTTACTTTTAAAGTTACAATAAATTGCGCAAGCAATAACAATGAAAATTTCATACTTACACATTTTAATGTAGGTATATATGTATTTATATTAAAAATATCGTAACTTATCAAATACCAAATAATGAATAGTTTCTGATGTTTTTTTCTCTAATGACTCAACTAAATAATATATAGGGTACAGCACAAGGGTATTTACAGCTTTGAGTTATAAATTACAAGTAAAAATCGTTTTGCAGTTAATGATTGATTTTTGGTAATATAGACAAATTTATATTTTTATATTTCTGTCGATATTTTATTCCATATAACATCAGAAATTTTAGTATGTTTGAAGAGATTATTTTGTACCTTCTTACGAAGATTTTTCTTTTTTATTTATTGTTGTGTAATTTTTCTTAATAACTTTATATATTCATCATATGCAATGTAATATAATCCTGTCACATTTGTATATGTACTTCTACAGTTTGTAATACAAGCGCATTTCATATAGTTATTATAATTGATATCTGGACTTACTTGTTGTATGGCCTCAACAACAATGTGTTTTTTTCCTAACAGTATTAATTATGTATGTTAGAGTACACGAAAATAATGATGATTGCATTCGCTTTTTTTATAATAGTATTAAATTTTCAGTATTGGGTCAAATAAACTATTTTTAAATGAATGAACATAACTAAATATTGTATGAATATATATGTCATTATCTATACAGCCTGTGTTGCATTAAAAAGTTGATAACAGGAACAAAATATTCCCCTTCTGTAAGGGGGATAAACTGTCGTGAATAAACTGTCTTTTTCTCGAAAACAAATATGTTCTATAAATTTTGTTATTTGTTTATTTATAGTCTATCATAGTTTGATCAAATGCTGCATGTGTGACCTTACTTATATCGGTGAAACTAGCTTAACTATCGATTGTCGTATTAAAGAACATTTAGCGAGAAACTATCCCTCAGCGGAATAGACCACTTTCACTCTACACATGGACTATCTAATAACAAGGAAAATATCAGTTGGTGTATTATACAGAAACAGTTACGAACCGACTTTTGTAATAATCGGAATTCTCATTACGTGTTATTATAAATAATATTATTTAATATTACTTAGCACTGACATTTTCGGAAATTATGTGATCTCTATTGAACTGAGGTTTGCAATACTTTGCAATAACTCATTGTTATTATTACAACTTAATACTCTAAAATATCAAAAATTATGTAATACCTTATTATATATTTCTATTTTTTAACTTGCAATACACACTATACATATTTGTTATATATTTAACGACTTATTAGTTAGTATGATCAGTTGTACTTGATAAATCCCACGGGTGAAACGCTGTATCAACACATGTCTGTATTCCAAGACTTTAAAGACGTAGCTTTAATGCATTCTAATTTGTATACTTGTTTACTAGAAATTTGCGGTATTTTGAGCACAATTTTCTTTAAATGATTCTACCTTCGTTATTATACATATAAATAAATTTAGGAATTTGAAATAAAATTATATAAAAATTATACAATTATTCGGCGTTTTTCAGTGAAATAAATAGGTATAAAGGGTGCTGCTCCTAACATGTTTGCTTACTGGCAGACAAACCGTTTAAAACTTATGGTTTCGTTCCAAAATATTGTACTGGGAATACAGAAGATGTGTTTCATTAAGAAAGGTGGTACGTATTCAGTCAATGAAAAAACTCATCTACTTTATGACACAGTAACGACATATATATATATAATGTTGTAATTTATTAGTAAAGAAACATTAGTTAAACACTTTTACATTCCATTACTCAAGAATGTTGCTAATAACGGAAGGCTAGAATACTGTTAAATGATGCAGTAAGAAATACAAAAAGACTAAAAATGAGGGCTAAACAAATAGTAATTATATATAGGAAATATATAGGAAATATATATAGGAAATAATAGGAAAAAATATATAGGAAAAAAATAGGAAAAAATATATAGGAAAAAAATAGGAAATTGATAACTAACTTTGAATTAAACTTCGTGATTTCGCCTTTAATTAATAAAGTTTATATTTGTTTCCTAGCAGAAGATCATAAAAACCTTTAGAGGAATATTGTAGAACTTTCTTGAAAAAAATAATATAATTAAAGAGTAGATTACATGTTCAATTATATTTTGATCATGGTAAATATCTGTAAAGGAAGGAATCAAAAAATGAAATAATTCATTAAAAATAATTATTTAGATGATTTTATGTCTGAGTATAAATTAGAAACAAATTACCAAAACCTAAACGATAAATGTAAAACGAATTTAATTAAGCGAATTATAGAATAAAAACAAAATTTCGTGCAATAAAAATATTAATATACACACTTACACCTTTTGCAAAAGTAACTAGAGACTGAATCATAAGAGAAAGTACCGTTAAGATTTAAATATAAGATTAAAAAATATATTAAAGGAAAGTTATGTTTTTTTTAGGAAATATAATCACTGATTGTTCAGGTGGAAATTCAATTTAGAAATTTATCCACTAATACACAGGTATGACGATATTAAGAAAGGTTCAACTTATGAAGTTCATTAATCACGCACCATGAATTATGCCTCAATTTTTAGCTGGTTATTTCACTTCATTTGACTCAAAATCAAACCTGAAATGTCATATACATAATATTTCATTTCAACAGACTTTATGTACAATTTTTTTTTACAATAGCTTGTTAATGTTAACACACTTTCATCGATTGTATGGTATCTATGGTACATTACATTTTTTAGAATAAAAAAACTCACTTGAATGTATTAATTATTTGAAATGAACCAATTAATATTAAATAGCAAGATTTTTACACTTAATACTAAAAAATTATACTTTTTGATTGTTTCTGATTGTTTCTTTGTGATTGTTGGAGTTTGAACATATCGTACATATTGATCTACATATTTTAACGTATGAATATATATATTACTGGAACGAATAATGATATCACCTGCTAGGATAAACTTTATACGATGTTCCAATAAATTGTCAGCTTATTTTCGCATTGATATGTCTTGTGTTTAGAGGCCAAAAAATGTCATCTATGTACGTAACGTACCTAAGCATTCTCTTCCTTTAGAACATTGGGAAAATAGAGAATATTTCAAAGCGCTTTTTAATTTAAATATCTACATTTTAAAATTGAACTCTGGATTAGTCATAGAGCGAAATACTCAGACATAACAGAATAGAAGTCTCTAAAAGTATTTTTGATTACGAAAGACCATTTAATAACATAACAGATTAAAAAATATAATGACCCACGAATGCATTAACTGTACGATACTTAAATTTTAAATCATTTTACTGTACCTAAATTACAGTAAAATGATTTAAAATATAAAAACTAATTTTTCTAAAATTAAATTTAGAAACTATAATTTACGTACTTCGATTTTACGAACTTCAAATAAAAAAATGTATATTACATACTTTGAGTAGTAAATCAAAAGTGATAGATACATAATGCTACGATCTTACATCATACAAATTTAAATAATATAGCCATAGAACTATAATAGCCAAACAATATAACTATAGAATTATACTATAGGTACCTAACATAGTTGA
>JAYRBW010140900.1:0-15119 GCA_036023295.1 Invenusta paracnida | reverse complement strand
ATTCAAACTATGATTCAAATTCAAATTATGATTGCATATGCTTATTCTGTGGTTATACTATATGAATGTACAATCTTAATGTTAACATAAATTTTTCATATCTTTAGATGTATTTTGGATCGTTTTTATCCATAGGTATATTGCAAAATACCTATAAGTACATGTCAGAATGTTTTAAATGTATTTCTAATATAGCAACGAAAAAACAAATTAATCCATTAAAAATATAAAAAGCAGTTTTTTTATTCAAATGGGTTTAGGTATGTCAATTTAGAAATATTTTATTACGAAAAAAATACTAATTAATTATTTGAATCAGCTTAAGTTATTTTGAATCAATAAAAGATCATAAACATCACTAATAAAATTAGCATGGTCTTACTTTTCGGAGTCTGTCCAATTCCTCCGCTCTTCTAAGTGCTGACGACACACCATGCTGATCTCTTTTCTTTGTCGAACTATACAACAACTTTTTAGTTGATTCTTGGGATTTACTAGGTAGTTGCTCCAAAGTCTTTTCAAACTGGCCTGACTCGCAAGACGGTGCTCTGGTAATTTGCTCAACTGCCTCCATACTCACGTCACCACATTCCTTTTCAAAATTTCTGAAGTTCAAATTCAAACAATAAATATATAATGCAAAGTGGTTTTATCTGGATTTATTAATATTCAGATCACATTAAATATCAATCAATATAATTAAATTTTAAATGCAATTATAATGCAATTTTTAAATAGAAACTACATTAGATAATAATAGTTTCATATTAAAAGATTGCTCAAATATTAAAATTATCAAGAGTTAAATTTAAAATCCGTTGCATTATTTTATTAAAATAAAATATACTTCATATTAATATACTTATATATTATCTAAATGATTGGGGTTTAATTTATTATACTAGGCATGATTATTTGATTTGTAAAAAGGAATAGTAGAACAATAACTAGCTAAGCGGTATAAAGTCCATCAACAATAATTTATATTGAAGGTGTATTAATATGAACATGTTTGTGTATATTGCTGGATAATACAGATACCTGTTTGGTGTCAGTTTGTTAGGCATTAGGTCACTTGATCGACTGCTGTACTCGGTCTTCAATCGTGTTGGATTCTGTTTGACGACGGAAGGTGCACTCTTGCGCTCCCGTTGAGGTGTGGCTTTGCTACAAAAAGGCTCCTTCTAATCGATGAGTTGTAATGATTAGTGAAGGATTAAATAAAAATATTATTTCAATTTAAGAAATGCTTTAGTTATATTGAAAGGGACAGAAAATGTGAGAAAATAAATAATTATCTATTTAAATTGTCCATAAATAAATGACAACATATCATATAGATCATATTGTTAATAATGAATTTATAAGACGATATTGATCAAATAAAACTTAAAAATTGATTTCCATTGAACTATATTTTAGTAAATATTTTAATTTTCTTCAAAAGCTCAAATAATCCTAACACTTACTAGTATTGCATTCGACAGATTAAAACATGATTCATTGAGTCATATAAATCTTTAGATACATACAAATGTATTCAAATGTATATACACATTTTAGATATACATTTGGATATAAATTTTAGATTTACATTATCCGCGGACGCAATTTTTCTAAGTTAATACGAAATATCCTTAGAAAAGTATTATAGCTTTCCAAACACAAGCGCCCGAAGCAATAGCTCATTGAAAAGGTTCGATTTAAAAAAAAGAGTATATTGAGTAGTTTTGCATTAATCTGAATCAAATTTTGAATTGGTCTTATAGCGTATTACAGGATAAGATTAATACAAAGTACATACATTAATTATGCAAAGGAAACTATAAGTAGCAACTAATAAATTGTAATAAAGTTACTTATATACATAAACCAACCGTTTTATATTTCTACATAAATAATAGAATATTATATAGAATATGTCTATGTTGAAAATATCGTTTTATTTCGTTAATCTTAAAGTTGATTGTATTTTAAATATCTATGTATAATAAAATATAAGCAAATAGTTTACAAGTGACCTACCAATATTATATAAGCTGTCAGCCTTATACTCTAAACAATTGTGCATGAAACAACACTCGAATCTTAAATAAAAGTTTTAATAAAGGCAGTGCGTATATCATACTCTCACTTTAACAGCTGAGGGTAGGTCGAGAGATGACCGTGCCATGTTGATGAGTCTCATACGGACCTCACGCGCCCGTGTCCGACTGCAGATCGTATCTAGCATGAAAGAGGGGAGGCCATAGTCTGGTGAGGGAGTCCCGAAGTACTCAATTTCCTCCAAATGAGTAGGTGAGGCGAGGCGCAACAGTCGGGCTGAACTCGGACGTGTAGTGCTCCAGGCAGGCGTGCCCCCTCCTCTGCCCCCAAGAGCCCCACTGCTCATTGTAGACGGAGGGCGGTTGTTCTGAGTATTTGTTGATCGACATCGTCGTGGTTGGGGCTCCGGAAAGGGCGTCTCTCCATGGGGAGTAGCCAAGGTTCGAGGCTGTCCACTTCCTTCCGCCGATGCTGCTACTCAATAAAGTAAACGAGCATAAAATACCATGACGACAGCTGCACACAGCGCGTTATGAATAGATAGAAACAGTATTATCCCTGTAGATGGATGAATATGAAAAACTACATAAAATATTTAAAAAAATTATTAAATAAATATATTTAAAAAATGTGGTTTTTCATATATATACAACTACGTTATAGTCATATCTAGCATTATCTAGCCTGCAGTCTACTCTAAGCTAAATGCCTATCTACATTGAGCACATACAGATCAAATAATCGTGACAAGGGCTGAAAACTTCAATCTATACTAAACACATAATAGTACTTTAAAAACCGATGCATCGCCTGTAAACAAGCTATATTACACGAACATATTAAGTAGTTCTTTATTCGTCTGCAAAATTCGGTAGGCATCATCACCTTCGGCTAACAACTAGATAATGAGCCGCTGATTTCAGTCGTCGATTTTTATCGCACATGAAGTGAAGAATTTTAAACTTTGATTTTAACGCAGCAACACTTTCTATATGAATTGCCCCGTTTGATAACTTTCCCCTTTCAGCACCGCAGTACCCACCGCTGTACAGCGCAGGCAGGTTTTAAGCCTACCCGAGAACAGTTGCAGACGATGTAAAATAATCAAATGTCATGAAATACATTGTAAGCGTACGAAGCTATTCTTCAATCAACAAATGCCGTGATCATTCTGTTGTATGCAATCAGATGGTTAATTTATGTCATCTCTATTAAATTCTGTTAGCCCAGCGATTTCTGCAGAAAAATGCTTTAAAAGTCATACAAAAAATAATAATAATTACAAAATGTAATATATGTAATGTTTGGAACATAATATATTATAAAAATACACGTCTAATAGCATAAAATATCTTAAACCACGAAGACGCTGATTAATTATAAAAGAAAGAATGGTCTTTATATAAAAATCAATTGTTATTAATTATTATCTAGTTATCAAGGGTTAGGGTTAGAGACAATTATAAGACAATCAATTTAAATGTTGTATTTAATTAATATGTATATGAAAAGGACAAATTTAGCCAGAGAAATAAATTATAAACTGAATTACGATTATTTATGTAAATATTTATCAGTGCATCACTATACTACAATAAATTGAAGCATATAAGTAAATATGTGACAAATAAAATATGAATAGTAAAATTTACTTATAAAAGCATTTTTCTTCTTTTCAACAGTACTGGAAGAACGAAGTTGTTTCTTACACATATTCGGAGACCAATATGGTTTCGTTTTGAGATTAGGCATTGAGAAATGATTAGTAACTTTCTCTTTACTCCCATTAATTGTAGAAACCATTTTCTTGGGCTGCTCTATTTCTTTGGTTTTTTTAGTTGATTGAGGAGAATTTTGTGAACCTAAAAACACGTAAAGGTTTTACTTTAAAATGTGAACAGCGCTCTAAAATGGTTCATTTGTTTCTATGTATTCTAATATCATTGATATTTATTATGTATTTAATCATTATATTTAATCAAAATACATATAAATCAAAAAATACTATTTAAAAACCAACAAAAAATATTTTAAAAAGTAATGAATACAACATAAAACATATTAAATAAATACGAATATTACAATAGCTTTAACACCTTCTCGTCAGCAGTATATGCTATACATTTTTAATGTGACAAATGCACAAAAAATAAGTTTTCTTATGAAAAAGTCAGTCACAATAATAGTGCAGTATCAATACTGTAGAGCAGTAGAGCCAGAATGTGCAGTAGAGCGAGAATAAAATTTATATTCCCGCTTCTGACACCAGCCACTTATTGTCGCACACATTTACCAACTGGAGTTATTCCTTGAGGTATGTTTATCTTATACTCATTATAATCGCATTCATTAATGTAAAATATTCTCAAATTCATCCTAAGTTTGTAAACCAAGTGACATATTCAAGCCTACACTTTTTGGTAGCTGGAACATTGCGTTGCAGAAGGACATTTTCATCCTTTTTAACGATTTTTATTGAAAGTAATTGATTCTAGAAATGCTTGGTAATGGTATTAAGTGAACGCCTTGCATGTTTGTGTCCTCCTTTTAAGTTATTTGTCTATTTTCACACTAAAGTAGTAGTGTTTCTCTTTAATAAAATGTATAATAATATCACACATTAAATTATCGACAGAGGTCTGCATTGTAGCATTTTTCTACACTTGCACCTACTAGAAACACTCGTATGATGCTTCAGGGACTATCATAGTTGACATTTAGATTATTCGCTAACTAAAGTCTTAAAATCTCAACACATAAATCTTTGGTGTCGACTACATGATTACATGAGTAGAGCATGATTACCCAGCATGATTTTTTTGTGCATTACATACTGCAAGATGATAACACACTTTATTACGTACACCGTACACTTTTAAACAGTTAAACAAATGTATTTATTCGTTAGCTAAGTATACATTTTTACGCAGAAAAAAGTTTCTGGTAATTTAAGCCTACAATTTGGTAAGTATAACCAGTATAGTATACAGATTATGTCAGTATGTATTATTATTATTATGTAACATTATTATTATATGTCAATGTAATATAATTTTAGTCAGAATTCTTACTTTGTTAAACTAATTTTAAAGTTCTGTAGTGCTATATTAACATTGCGAATCCAAACATTTGAATGCGTATACTGGTAGCGAGAAGAAGAAAGCTATATTGACAGTATAACAGTATAGCTCAACTAATAAAATATTACCTTAGAAATTTTATCACAAAGCCATAATATACATTTAATAAAATTCTAAATTAATCGTATTTATTTCTATAAATCAAACTTGTAAATAATAAACGTATTTGATATGCCGTATCAGTGAATTTTATATTTAAAAATATTAATCTTTAGCTTTTCCATTAAAAACAATAGACAGCTTACCATTCTTTAAAATAGGTTTTATTTTTTGAGGAGATTTCTTTGGCACTGTAGTGGGTGTAACACTACTAAAATGAGAAACTTTCTCACCGCTTTTAGGCGGAATGGCTTTAATTGGTAAGCTAAATTTGGCAAGTTGGTCAGTAGATTGCGACTTTTTTAAAATTGATACTTTCTTGGTTTCCACAGATGCTTGTGACTTTGTTCTCACCATACTTCTCCGTTTATCACGAATTTTAATAGACTTCTTTTCGAGCTTTTTAATCGTTTCTTCGTCCAGGTGTTTAAGTGGATTAACAACGGTGAATTTTGGCAATTTTTCAGCTTCAGCATTTTCAATTACTTCAACTGTATGTGTAATTGGTTTCTCTTCTAAAATGTCTTGAAGTTTATCAGGAATATCTGGCCTTTTATCGAAATCTGGAGTATTTTTTTGTTCCTTGGAAGTCACAACGTCAATTACATTATCTCCTAAAGCCCGATTATTTGTATGCTTTTTATCACTACTTGGGCGCTCTTTTTCCTTAGATCGCCTCTCGCGTTTTTCTTTCCTCATACGAAATTGCCCTTCAACTTCATCCCAAACTATCTCATCGATAGTTTCTTTAACTCTAAAAGATCTTGCTCTTTTTTGTTCTTCTTTAATCTTCAAGTCATCACCAGATCGCCTGTTCTCCTTTGCGTATGTTTTTATACATTTATCCTTGGATTCATAAACTGAATTTGCGTAATAGTTTTCTTTTTCTGCCTCAATAAGGTTTTTGGTTACATTCTTAAAACTTTTACCGGATTTTTCACTGTCATTATATATTTCGTTATTATCGTCAAGAGAATTTCTATCTTTATTTAAATAATTCAAAACAGATGTTAACTTATTTTCTTTTAATTGACGTGATATGCGATTATACTCGCAATCATCCTCGCTAAAATCTTTGTCTTTGTTTTTTTTATGTTTTCTTCTTGGAGATCTATCCAAAACAGGCTCATCTTCCTCTCTCCTTCGACCATGTCTAGATGTCCTTCTTGAGTGACGACCCTCATTGGAACGTTCCAAAGACCGTCTCTTTTTGGGTTTCTGGTAATCAACATCTAATTTAGTAGGTGAACGATGGTCACTGACCGCACGATCTTTCTTATGGCGCTCCGGAAGACTGTCAGATGGTCTTCTAAGTCTTAGTTTTTCATGCGAACGAGATTCCCGTGTATCACGAGCATCATTTTTGTGCTCCTTTCTATGATTATCATTGGTGTACCTACTGATCTTCTTTTCTGTATTCACTATACTACTCAATCGATGTTTATGCCTTTGATCTCTTTCTCTCCTCGGTGAATCCTCTCTCGATTCTGTTACAACACAAACAGGTATCTCAGTTTCCGATTTATATAATCGCCGGCCAAGATTACAGTTCATAGAATCTTTAACTTTTACTCTCTTCTCGTTTTTCTTTTTGTGCCGTTCTGATACTGTTTTTTCCAATCTTTTCTCAGAATGGTTGGAACAATTTAGCCGTACAGAATGATGTCTACCGTGTTTATCAATATATTCATGCTGTGAAGAATCTTCATTTTGATCCGCTATTTTACGCTTTTCCTTTAAATAAGCCGCGAATTCCCCCACATTCAAATCTTCATCATCAAAATCCTTGTGTTTTCCTTTTCTATGCAAATATTTCGGTGTTAACGTTGTTGTTTTAGCGCGACCTTTGGGACTGTTGAGATCTTTTAATTCGCCAAGCAAGTCACCGCCTAATTTGTTTACTCGTCTTCGTGGTTTAATATAACTACGTAAATTATCGGCCGATGCAGATGATTTTAGTCTTGTCTCTGATTTTGATTTCTGTTTTGTCTTGACTCGAATTGATCCTTTCGTACCACGTTCCGTTTGTTTTGTTTTTGCTAAAAATAATGTATAAAATTGATAATTTTAAGCTATATATTAATGAATTATATAATAAATTTCTAGAAAATCTAAAGAACTTTAAGTATTAAATATTTAAAACTTAATAAAACTAAGCGTACTCATATTATTTCCCTAAATTAATTTTAGCCAACTGTTTTAAATAAGACTATTAGACTAACACTATCACGAAAACACGTTGAAAATAAATCTGACATTCTATTTAATTTAATATTTAAGAATGTTGAAATATATATAAAAACGGTAAAAGAAATCCATGAATAATACAATTACTCTTTATAACACATTACATGTTTATTGAAAACAATGGAAAGAAGACAAGAAAAGTTGCTATAAATAGTGCGCTAGTAAATTGAAGTAAAACATGTGTAGCTCTTTAATCTCAAACAAAGCTATCATGATTACTTGACTAAATGAATACAAATAATTAAAGAATTTTGCCAATCACCGCATACTCCAATATCAGACACATCTTACTCTTATCGCAGAGACATGCAGAGTATCGAACTCATCGTTAGCTCAGGTGAACTGAGTCATTAAAGGGAAACATGATATCATAGTTAACCAGAATTTGGTATTGATTTAAATCAATATAATTCTTCTAACTTCCATATAAATTACTTCAAATTATATAATAGTAATATATTTAATAAACTAAGATTTAACTATAGAATCGGATAAATTTCGAAATACAGTAAACATATTTGTATAAATAGTTGTTTGTTAAAGCCTCGTTTGTCTGCATTAAAATTATAATCAATATATACTCGTACTGCTATGAGTACTTATATACTTATTTGCATTGAAAATATTATATTAAATGTAAATATACGACATAAATTGTTTTTACAAAAAGGTCTAATTATTAAGAATATTATTATTAGTATGTTATATGTCCAATATTTGAAATATTTTTGTTTATTTCAAAATTTCATTAATTTACATAATTATACCAATAATAATCTATAGCTCTCTTGAATTGTATGGAATACAAATATATTTTCTCAAAAATGAAATGTAAGACTAAAAGATCACCTTTACTCGGTGACAAATCACAGGACTGGGCGCGACTATCCCCAGTCGACTTGCAAATTGACCGAGGAGTGGTACTGCCAAAGACGGCACGTGGTTTTGTGACCACATGCGCTCCTCCGGTGATAGTATGATACTTTACTGAGGTGACATTCCAGCCTGCTGGGGAGACACCACTGCTACTGTTACACGTTCCCATAGGGAGGGAGGTTATAGAGCCAACTTTATCGCGGCGTTGACTACTGCGGCTCCGATGGTGACTTGAACGACGTTTATCCGACCCAACACCACTAGTGCCGCCACCGCTATTAGACAGATCCACCGTTGCTGATCCTGTCAAATACTGGCTGCTATATCGACGTCGGCGGAGCGGAGGGTCTGGTTGACCAAGGCCATGCAGATTGGGACTGCTCACTGTTGTCGCAATATCGTTGTCGGTATCGCAGGCTTTGGGTAACGGTCGGACCACAATACCAGAGTCACTCAACATATTTTTTAATCGCTGAAAAAACGAAAGAAAAGTACAAATTACAAAGCGCTTCTTAAAATCTTTAACTGTTCTGTATATGAATATTTTCAGGGTTAACATTAATATAAAATTGACTTAATACGATAGATATTTAATTCGTTTATAAGTAATAATCTCAGGTATTATTGAATCTATGCTTTATTCAAAAAATGCAAAGCGAAATTTTTAAGACAAAAACGATATGTACAGTTTTTTTATTTGTTAATTTGTTAATTTAAATTAATATTGACTAATTTGGGTAAGATTGCAGCCTTGTCTGCACTAAAAATTAGTTCTGCCCATTGTCATGGAATATAGACCTCTAATAAAACTATTATAATTCTTACTGGCAATATATTTTAATTTATATGTTAATTTATTACAATATTTAATCAATGCCTCTACAAAAATCTGGACTTTTTATATATAATTAGAACTGTTATCAAATATATATATATAGCATGGCATATTCTATCGAAAATGCGATCTTCAAAATATTGTACAGTATTATATTTAGTATAGGTAAATAATTTTTAAATTACAAAATATAGAAAATAAATACAAATTCGTATATTTAAATTACAAAACAAATAAATTCAAAACCTTTGTGGTGACAGTAAGTTTTTTGCGTCTATCTTCAACTCGTTTTCTTCTTTCTTGTTCTCTCTCCTTAAAAGCAGAGGTTCGTTGGCGACGTTCCTCCTTGAATTGTTCCCGTTTCTCCTCCAAACTTCGTTGCACTCCCTCAATTTCAGATTCCCGACACATACGTTCTCGCTGAAGAAGTTCTTTGGCGGCTAATATTTTAACTTCCCTCTCTACGAGATCTTCATCTTGAAAATCACCTGAAATATTGCATATTATGGTAAATGTTCCATATTTAAATATTTCTTTACAAATAAGACGTAGAAAACAAAATGATTAATGTATCTCACATACGATATTTTCTAGCAAGTTACATTTTATTATGACATAACATTAATTTATTTTTAAATCGTTTTTATACAATTAAATGTTAACTACATAGTGTTCAATTGAATGGTAAAATGCAATCCTACAAAACATTTGAATACATTTACGAGAGAATAACATAAATATCTTAGTTGAAAAATAATAAATGCCTAACACTATATTAATATAACATTTTTTGATACCGTTTTATTCTAAATTAGAAAAAAAGGAATTATACAAAACAAATTTGTTTTGTTTCTAAAGGTTTAACAAAAATAAAACATAAATATATATCAAATATATTTTCCATAATAAAAGTACGAAATTATATACTCTTATCAATGTAATTGTAATATATAAAGTTGCTCACAAACAAATCGTTTTTCAATATTTATATTCGAAATTATATCAATATACATAAGAAATATTATATGTGTATATTATGTATTAATTTCATTGTAATATATAGAGGTGCTCAGTAAAAATTGTTTTTTCCATATTTTTATTTGACATGATATCAATATACACAAAAAATATAATATAAAACAAGCAATTACAAAAAGAAGTGGTTAACTTTAATTTTAAAAATCATAGTGGAATCTGAAAAATTAAATAACTAAATAGTCAGTCATTGACATCTTTATAAAAATGAAATCAGAAGTAAGCTAACTAGAATAGTCAAAATTAGTAATGATGGTATCTTTTAGCATAGTTTCCCCATTCATGAACACTAATATATTATATATATATTATATAATTTCAAGTTAAAATGTTGTTGAAAGTTACAACCGATTTTGTTGCCATGAGTAGTTTTTGTTAACTTGCGACTTCTATTGTAATTATATTAATTAACTATAGCGATCAAATTACAACAACCATTAAAAAGTTTATTATGTTCTCAATTTAGTATAGTTTTCACGATGTTTTATAATAGTAAAAAATTTACATCTCATTGCTTATATTATGTTTTTGTATTAATGGACATTCTAAACATTGAAGAATGACACATGAACACCTTAATATTCAGACACAGTGTACTTTCAATGTGTATCAGAAAAAGATTAAAATAGAATGAAACAAAAAATTAAAAAATTAAAACTTTACCTAAAAAGGATGTTGATGCCATTCCAAGACCGTCAAAGGAAGGCATGTTGTTTGTTCTTTCATAATTTGATGATGCAGTTTTCTGTAAATCTAATAAAATAATATTGTCATAATAAATATGAATTCAATTACAAACATGCTTTAAAATTCTTTCATACAATAACTGATAATACATACTTGTATTATCTTATAATTTTACTGATCTACTTTAAAATTAAAGTTTATTTAGAAACTGGCAACTTGCATATGCAAAAGTATAAAAAACGGTGACATTTTAAGTGAGAATTTTGATTTTCAATGAAGAGTAAATAGTATATGCTATGCCTATAATTTAAAGTTTTATATAACCAGTGAATTTTAGCAGACAACTTTTGAATTTGTAAATATAGCCACAACTGGTTAAAATTCAAATTCAAAAATTTTCACAAAAGTTTTAGAAATCATCATTTATACGTTATGAAGAAGATCATTTTAAATTAACTGAGAAAATATAATACATACTTCTTTTTACATGTTTAATAGAGAATGTAAACTTCTCTTAAATTTTTCAAAGCAAATGTCATGTTTTTAAAATTTTAATGCCTTAAAATCAATTTTATAAATAAAAACTTTCTACTATATTTTTTATCTAAAGGTGGTTTATCTTTGATTAATAAAATCCTTGGTTTAGTCAGAGCAAAATATACATACAAATTCGATATAAATATTTGTTTAAGTAATATGATTAATATTGCAGTTAGTTTGGTGCATAGTCTTATTAATAGAAATGTTGCAGATAATTTGTTACTCATTGAAGTTAGTGTTCCCGTGAAGAGTTTAAGACCGAATTGTAGTATGAGAAACTTTTTCGATATATTGTATATTGTATTGTATTGTATTGTAGAAAACAGTTTGCTTATAGTTATATAGCAGCCTTTGAGTACCGTCCGCATAATTATTTAATTGATACGAATAAACAAACATATACATGTAATACCAAATATTGTAATAATGTAATATCAAGTGACAACTCGTCCCTCTTGGCCTGATCTCGTAGCTTAAGAGGAAGTCTCCACACCCGGTTGCTGCGTCGTAACGGAGTCGTTTCCGTCATCAGAAGAGTCTTGTCCTGCCTGTTGCATCCTCGCTTCGAACGGTGCTTTCGGTAACGTCCTACCAACGAGGGGTAAACGTTGTAATGGGTGATTGAGCGGAATATCTTCATTTGGTAGTACCTCTACCGAAGATTTTCCCGAACTGGTAGACGGTGCTGAGACATTGACTTGGTCCAGATGATGCCGATGAGTTGTCCCATCTGAACGATCCATGATGTGAACATGCGATTCCCCAAACGTCCAAGAACCAGTTCTTCACACGACCTTGTGTCGTTACTCCGGAAGAAGGTAACTTTCGTTGTGTCTAGATCGGCTGACGACCGAAGATTCCGACCCTTAAACAGCATCGCCGGTATCTTCTCTTTGTAGTTGAATGAATTGCGTTTCGGTGCTTTTTGCGTTAATTGTCCAGGCACGCGTTCAGGTCGCCCAGAGTCTTCAGATCGTTGATTTTCACAGCCGTCTTGAGAATTCAGACCATGTTTTTCGCTTGACCGTTCGAGCAAGGATGTCGGGGAGCCGTGAAGACCAAGTCACATCCAACCGACTTGAGCCACCGTTGTAGATCTTCAGCCGCGAAATACGTCCAGTTGTCGTGACCAGGACTGAAAATGTGTTGCAGCGCTTGTTGATCCGTGACGATCTAAATTTGGACCCATAGAGGTATTTGTATAGTCGTTTGACCGCCCAAAAGATAGTCTCCGAGACAGGTCGTCTATTTTGTTCTAGCGCAGCTCCCGAAGCGTCCACTGTCAGTTCCGATGGCGACCCGATCTCGAAAAAACTGTAGAACCTTGCCCTGAAGAACCGCATTCAAGAAAGCCTTGTGAGCTTTGTGAGCCGTGTCCGCCTCTGTTGTCTAGGTTAACTCATTTTGTCTCATAATGTCGAACAGTTGGCAAGCCAAGTCCGAAAAATAGATACGAACCGACTATTGAATTGAAGGAATCCCATAAGTGATCTTATTTCTTCCTTTGTTGCTGATTTAGGAGACTTCTGCAGAGCTTGCACCCAATCAGTATCCGGAGATATGCCGCGACCATCAATTGTGAAACCCACATACTTGATCTTTGAAACATTGAAGACTGATTTCTTACTGTTGATTTGAACATTAGACCTCTTGAGAGCTTGAAGGAGTCGCAGAAAAGAATCGTGAGTCTCCGTAGTTTTCCCGAACACGATAATATAATCCCGGACTCCAGTAATACCGTTGATTACTTCGTTAATGACGCCCTGGAAGATGCCAGGCCAGATCATCAGCCCGAAAGGTAGGAAGTTGTATTGATATATACCACAGATCGTGTGTATTGTTGTATACTTCTTAATTAGAGGAATTATACTCCTTATCATCCAAAGGAATTTGCAAGAAAGCATTGGTAAAGTTCACTTTGAAAAAATACTTGCAGCCCTATAGATCTTGTAGTATGTCCTTTTTCTCGGGAGTAGTTGTAGCCGCTTGCCGTATATGCGGGTTAACCGTAATCCAAAAATCTCCGCAAACCCTTGGTTGTCCGTTCGCCTTCAATGGAGCGACGATTGGTGTTCCCCATGAACTGACCTCGACCGCTCAGAGAGTACCTTGCTAGACCAGATCCTTGATATTTTCTTCCACCGCTAGTCGTAACCCGTATGCAATCGGTGGAGCCTTGTGGAAGACCGGTTCCGCCATGACCTCCAAATAGACTGGCTTGATATTCATGCCTCTCGATAGATGGCTGCACTTATGATTTAAGTTTCTGATTCCGCAGGTAGACCCTGCAAACGAGACTTTGATCTGAAGGGCCCAAAGACCGTCCAAGCCAAGAACATTAGAACCCCCCTTTGTGATGATCAAGCTGATTGTTCTTTTGGTTCCATCAGTTGACTCGCGTAGCTGTGTAACCACTCGTCCCAGAACCAGTAGATTGTATCCCGAGACCCTCTTGATTGTACACGAAACAGGATCCAGACCCTTAGTCGAGAAGCCCGCGTTTTCCAAGTCTGAAACTGGCATAAAGTTAATTTGACTGCCGGTGTCAACCACGAACTTCTTTGTCCAACCATTCGGGAATGTATCCACTTGGTAGGTGTGTTGATTGTCTCACTCCATTGATGAGGTTAGCACGTGACCTTCGAGTCTGAAGACTGATCCTCTGATACGAACTTCGGCTTAACCACTAATTATGACCAGCAGACCTTGGAGATATGGCACATCTTACACGTGTGACACTCTTCTTTTCGGAACCGAGATGTCTTTCGCAGGTGATTGCCTCTTCACGAGTCACATCTGCCAGCTGGATTGGTAGACTTCAAACTAGGCACCTTGTAAGATGGCTTCTTCTGAGCGACCGGCGGCCTTGTCCGGATTAGGTTGTGGAATTTTGCCCTCTGTGTAATGCGATTGTTTCCTGTCTGTAAGTGACCCTTTAGAAATGTTTGTAATTCTTGGACTGATTTATTCGCGACTGCATCCGGAAACGCCATGTCCTTAAGAAGATTGAATGCTTCCTTCCCGAGATACGTGAGATAGAAAGCTGTCTTGTTTTGATCTGTAACCTTTTCGTTAGTAATACAAAACATCTGGAACTATTCGAGCCAACTATCTATACCATACAGCTCCGAGATATTGAGTGTTTCTAAGACCCTTTCTGCCATTGTATTGTCGTGAAGAATTGAGCCGTAACAGACACCAAGTTATAGCGCTATTAAAAAACAATTACTATCCAAAAGTCTGAACTAGAAAAATCAAATATCAAAAATTGTTCCCGTGAAGCGTTAAAGACCGAATTGTAGTATGATAAACTTTTTCAATATAATGTAGAAAACAGTCGGATTATATAGCAGCCTTTGAGTACCGTTCACATAATCATTTAATTGGTACAAATAAACAAACATATATACATGTAATACCAAATATTGTAATAATGTAATATCAAGTGACTCCCATCACAGCTAGTTTTCTTAAGACCGATTCACATTACCTGCATGATGGCATTTGCGTGATAGATTTGACACGTAACAAGAAATTAGGTCAACCACGCAAGTCATGTAGACAATCACGCAAGAGAGACAATAAAAGTACAAGTCTCAGTTTCACTGCGAGGT
>JAYRBW010140889.1:0-15121 GCA_036023295.1 Invenusta paracnida | reverse complement strand
ATCCTATATTACCTACTACATAGTTCGCTTAGCTTTACTAGCTAACGACCTATTGCCATAGGTCTAGATATATATATGTATATATGTATATTGAACACACATATGAATCAACTGAGTGTCAATGTTGTAATACTTATCATGCCCTATACTATAAACTTGCTGTATAACCACATCTATCTATCACATTTTCATTATAATGACCATAAATACTTTCATCTAACAAGGTGATATTACGATGAAATAGAAGGCTGTATTTTTCCAATCTATTTTCATGTTATAAAACCAAAACAAATTTTCTAGTTTCACCGATTTTATTACTATTTCAAATTATGACAAATGTTAATAGACTCAACCATCTCAAACTTATATTATACGCAATACATGTTTTGAATTTAAAAGATATTAAAATACTTTCAATTAGTAGTATACATAGTATACAAACAAACATACATATTTAATTATTAGTATCAAATACAATTATTTAGTAGAAATATCTATATAAAATAAAGCACTAATTCAAATTTATCAATATCAATGCTAACGGCCATCTCCAGAATTGTAGATAGAATGATATCGAACAAGATATCTGAATACCTATACACAAACAACATACTGACAGAATCAACTCATGGATTCCGAAGATACCACAGCTGTGAAACAGCTCAAAATCATCTCATTGATATAGCAGCTACAACAATGGACCATGAAAACAAGGTGATAATTGCAGCCCTTGACCTAAGCGCCGCATTTGACACGATTGACAGAAACCGTTTACATAAAAAGTTGGAAAAACATGTCGGTATATGTGAAAAGGCAGGGGAACTACTGAGATCGTACTTCACTATAATAGACAAATGCTCACCATCATCCATGGAGAACGCAGCGATCCATTGCTGGTTCAATTTGGAGTCCCACAGGGGTCTGTATTGGGACCTCTTTTGTTCGTCTTATACACACTAGACTGCACAGACTTCATTAATCGGCGAAAATAATAACCTGGCAATTGTACAATTCGCAGACGACACAACCATTGTAGCATGGAGAAAATCTGATGCTGAAACGGATATTACAATGAATGGGGCTTTACAACGATTTGACATATATGCTTCACAAAACAAACTTTCTGTCCAACCGACTAAAACCCAGCTTCTACGAATGTGGAACAAGCCCCCCAGGACAAACAGCAGTCCCAGCAGAGATACACTTGGTGTCACAATTGACTCCGGACTAACATGGACAACTCACTGTGAAAAGGCTGCAAGCAAAGCCTATGTTTCCCTGAAGCAAATCAAAAGAGCAACAAAACTGTTACCCATAGTGTTACCCAAAACTGTAACAGCAAGATACCAATATGTTAACAAAAGCACTAGCTCTCCCACACTTAACATAGTCAAACACTACTAGGAGAAGCAAACGAAGAAGCAAAAACTGTACTAAATAGAGCGTACAACGCAGCCGCCAGAATATTAGCGAGAAAACAAAGAAGCAATGAAGCACACTCAGTCTTGAAATGGAAATCGCTGGAGGTAACCCGCAATGAAGCACGAGGGAAATTTGCGCAATATCTGGCGAAACGAATATCCGAACTACCTCCGACAATGTCTTCCAGAAAATACAATTGGTGAATACCAAACTGTGAACAACAGAATGATCACGCGATCCGGTCAAGCTGGCAAATTGAGGGAGACGATGTCCAGAATGAAGGTCGGAGCCATGATATTTCGAACTTGGAGGCCAAAAAGTTACAAATATATGGATTTTTTACAATGTATTACATAATTATGAATCAATGTACTTTTAGTGGTAGTAATTACGTTCTATAATGTACAAAACTGTTTTTCACATTGAACAATAAATACAATACAATACAATACAAATTAATGTTCTATAAAAAAACATATTTGTAAGTACATATAAATAGCATGCTAAATCAGGAAACATACAGCAACAAATGTGTAATAACAAAGTTAATTCACTACATTTTGGCGCTGAAGATTAAATTTTAACTAACTTATTTAGAATGTAATAAATTTATTATATCATTTTTAGTATTGTTTAAGAAATCAGACACTTCGTATACCTTTTTCAGTGCCAATTCAATTATAGTTAGTGCAATGAAACAACGGATAATTCAAATTAGCCTGTTTTAATATAATATATTTTCCTTTATTTCATCACCCTAACTGGTATTGTTTGGTACTGACGAAGGTATGCGAAACGCCTATTCGTTAAAAATGTACATATACCCAACTATAGAGCGAAGGCGTTTATTAATTTATATTAATAAAATAAACAAAACAAAAAATAGTTTTACATTCTTCTTCCCATATATGACACATATTTTGTATTAACTTAAATAGTTTACAATATTAGGTACTTGCAATACAGATATTTAAATTATGAAAAAACAATTACACTAATAAACCTATATAAATAATAGGGTATAATCGTATAATTTAATGAAGAATATTTTAACTAAATCTAATTGAACAAAATAGCTGAAAAATCAATGCAATCAATATATTTGAACTGATCGAAATGTCATATATTACCTTGGCTTCGTGCAATTGCAATGGATGGGCATAAGAATTCAAACCTTGTTCACGAATAGGAAACAACCTGAAAAAAATAAAGCAATTATAATAAATTCACATCAGTAATGTTATGTAAACCATTCTCCCACAGAATTCTATTAAGTAGAATTTTACGGATTAATTCTGAAACAATAAACTGCATGAGTCAGAAGGCCTGACTCCAATATCCATCTATTTATTTGGATAATGAAGTTCCTGAAATTTGTAAAATGATCACTAATTATGAATGTCAAAAAATAAAAATAACACATACTTATACATATATGAAAAATAATATATTATTTCTATAATTATTCAATATTAACACAATGGAACATTCCTTTATTGTTATAGTACAATTGAGCAACAACAATCCTTGACGCTATAATCGAAGTACTTAATATATCAAAAACTAGTAAAAAAAAAGTCCGACGACTGGCAATCCTGTAGACTTGGTAAAAGTTTTTAAGTGACATTTTATCAAAAATTTCAAGATTAGTACATGGTCACAATTAGTTCCTTTCTATCAATGATATAACGTAAAATGATACTCTAGACTAACCATTGTATATAATCGTGCTTTCGCTCTAGGAGATCATAATCGCCATGCCAATTATCCAAAATATAATCGATTTTTACACCTGGAACAGGGAAAGAAAATTATTAATAAAAGCGTAATCTTGTACCGATATCGCTTTGATTTTTTCTCATAAATGTTTATTGATAATTATTTATCTTTCATCTAACTAAAACGTAGAAAAAAAATATTTTAAAATAATGTAAATTCCCTTGAAGATTATCATGTAGAATTCTTTTTTTACATTATGTATTAGAAAACACTTCAAATAAGACATACATATATATATTAGACGAAGAAATAATTAGAAATTATCAAGAATAAAGACATATAGTTTTAAAGATAACTGAATATTACAATAAATCAAGAAACAAATCAGCTAATGCAGATTATAATTCATATTTTTGAAAGCGATCTAGAGATAAATTACAATTTTTAGATACTTAATTCAAATGTATCTATAATATATATATATATAATAGAAACTAACTGGAATTAATTATATATTATAATACATATTACAGTATCAGTCAGTCATCATAGTAAATGGAAAAATTTATTTTTAACTTTTTCTATTTAAAGTATTAAATTACTTTTAACACTAAACACAGTAACTAAAAATCACTATTCAAAATAGTCGTCAGCTTTTGCGCTTGCATATTAACTTTTAAATTACAAAATGTAATGTATACATTATCTTTTTAAATAGATGTTTAATTATTCAAGTGAATAAAGAAAATCAAATGTATAAAAATGCATGCGAAACTTTTACAGCTAATGTAAACATCGTTTTAAAGTAATATGTATATATATTTAATAAATTATTTTTATACAAATTCTACTGATAATTATAATCTTTTACAAGCGCGTAGTCACTTCAATTTTATTATGTTGATAAAACCATTTATTATAAGAAAAAGCGCTCCAGTACAATTTTAAATTGTTTCAAATAGTTTACATGGATCATTTTTAAATTGTGTATTAAAGGATATTATTATTATAAATAATATAATAAATATATTTTATGAAGCAAATATTGATACTAACCTGGATGTGATTCTATTTTGTTTGAATAAAACAAAAAATTCTTATTTAGTCCTTTATTGTCACCAACACCCTGAAAGGATATTCAAAATTACAAAAAATAAATACATATGAAACGGTAACAAAAACAAATTATAATCGATGCATAAGTAATAACACATTGAATCACCACCAGAAAACGGTAAATATTATTTGTTGTTTAAAATAAAATAAAAATAGGCAACCAAATTAATAGTTTAAACGAATAAATTCAATAGAAAACTTACAGGGTACTTTTCAAGATATCTAGTCACATCGCCTGCCGGAGAAATTTCTCGGCGTCTCCGTTTGATCTAACGATTTTTTTAAGTTGAAAAAAACGATATATATCGATAATTATGAAAACAATACCTACATTATCATTATGTTACCTCTACTTGAGTTGGACCATCCCCAGAAGTTCCTAATCCTACAAGAGTAGTATTAAAATCTAATAATCAATATAAAACATTTACTAATATAAAATTAACATAAAATATATCCCATACGACTGGTAACTTCAATTTTAAATAACATAATATATTTATAAACTATAATATAATATAAGCTATTAATTATACTTGATATATATACTAGTTGAATAAACAATTGCACTAAGTTATTAAATATATAAGATTTGCTTAACATATCTGTATCTAAAAAATAAATAACAATAGAAATATACAAATACGACTCACTTTTGTTTGAGGCCATCAGATGGAAAATATCTAAAAAAATTTGATCAAATGTATAAATAATTTTACAATTTCATAACGTTTTGCATTCAGTGGTTTGTACATATTTCCAAATCTAATTAAATTAAGACATAAAAATATTGAAGAAGTCAATAATGCGAAAAGTATTTATTTCACATATAAATAAGGCATAAGGAATAACACGTTTTATAAAAGATTTATATGTATATACAACATGAATCTTTCCTTTGACCTTACTATATAAATAATAGTTAGGAACATTCTAAAATTCAGATTGAATTAAGGAAAAACTAACGAAATGAGATCGCTTTCGAGATTAATACTTAAATATCTGTCTCGTCATGTTCAGACAATGGTGCATTTAATATACTTACATATACATATACTTATATACACAATATACGAACTAGACAGTGGTATAGTATTTAAATGTATTCAATTTATCAGCTAAACAGCTTATATCACATGAAAACATGAAAAGTAGCTAACAAATTTTTTAGCATTTTCATGGTTTATATGGATAAGATAACTTTCAATCTCATAACTAATAGGTATAGACAAATATCTACTTATCTGACAAATATATTTTTTTCCATCATAATAATTGAAGCTCATATTGCATTTTATAACACAATTTATATTTTTATATATATAATGTGTATAAGAAACAGCTCTATAACATAAGTTTCATCTCAATGCCATAATGCTATTGAAGCAAAGAGTTTATATTTATAAAGCTAAATCATTTTAGAGTTAGATAAATAATACTGTATACTCGAAGTTAAAATATATCTATAGCTTTTTATAGGTTTCGGATATATATATGTATGGCTTATTTATAAGTCTCTATTAAATAATATAGAAAACGATAGAAAACATGACCCAGTTTGTGCAGAAACAATTAATGAATGACATAAAAAATAAATGTAAATTATGACTGCCAAATGAGATTTTGTTTTTATAGCAGGCTTTTTGTTTTGTAGATTTATATGTATGGATGGATAGCGAAACAAACTTTTATAATCTTATTTTTCTGTGCTTATCGGTTTATAAATATATTTCCCTGAAATCTATAATTAATATAAAAACGCACAGACCATATATTTATAGCCACTAAAACATGAATCTATGCTTTGTATGCGACAGCGGAAATGCCAAAAAATATAGACATTATTTTTTACAATATAATATAATGTATAATTTACAAATTATATATCAAGTAATAAGAATTGAGTTCTGTAGTCCTTACACTAGTAATCTCTAAACTTTTGAAAACAAAACTAAAGAACTAATAAAAGTACACATGTATAATATAATATTCAACTATAATTCTATTGTGTATTATACTGGGTGGGCCAAAAGTTATACACCATAGAAGATATATTTTTATTTATACAGAATAAGTACAAATCAAGATATGGGCATTTAATAATTACATATTTAACAAGTTGAAAACCACTGGAAATGTTAATGACGCTTTTTGCTCAGTCAGACCTTCAATACAGACAAAGAAGTTGTGCTAGCAAAAGTTATGGTCAACCCAAAGAAATCCGTGAGACGATTTTCCATAGAAATTAATGTTTCCAAAATCTCAATGTGGCTGATACTTAAATCAGAAAAATTCCATCCCTATATAAACTCTGCACTTGCAGACGTTGAGCGATGATAATCCAGACAGAAGAATTGAAATGTACGTATGTGGTTTGTTGATCGTCTGGATGAGAACTATGACTTCTCTTTGGATATTGTGTTTAGTGATGAAGCAATATTTTATCAAAATGGACAGGTTAATCGTCATAATAGTCGATATTATGCCCAGGAAAATTCTCATGGGATGGAGGCAGATAAACGAATGTTAGTAGTCAGTGTTATGATCTGCTGTGGTGTGGTGTGGTGTGGTATTGGGCACAATTTTATCATTGGACCTTTTTATTTTACAGAAACTGTTACAGGACAGAGGTATTAGGATATGATGACCAAAAAGATGATACCTCACATCGAATTGTTTGGATACCCTTTATGGCTCCAGCAAGACAGAGCTCCCTCACACTTTGTTTTGATTGTCCATAACATTTTAAATCCGCAATTTTCTAACCATTGGATAGGTCTTGTTGAAATGTAGAGTGGATACAATGGTCTCCTGATTTGACCCCAATAGATTTTTTCTTTTTGGGTTATGTGAAGTCCCTTGTGTACTCAAAAAGGATTCGAAACCGTCCAGACCTCCTTCAACGAATTTCGGAAGCCTGTGTCAAAAGTAATGATGATGAAGATATGTTATAAAGGGTTCGTGACAACTTCAGCTATAGCATGTCATGTGAATACCTGTCTAGAACGTTGTGGTAATCATATCGAACATTTATAAAAATTGTACATACATTATTATAATTTGTCTATTCAGTATAAATAACAATTATGTCTAATGGTACATGACTTTTTAGATTCTCATATCTCGATTTGTACATATTTTATTACAATATATGCCTATTGTGTATAAATTAAAAATATCTCCTATGGAGAATGACTTTTGGTCCACCCTGTATAATGTATATGAAAGTTATATTTATTAAAGATAAAGATTATTTATTATGTTCAATAGAGAACTTCCTTTATATCAATGATGTGTTATACTTGTAAATATTTACTACAATATATTGTATAATATTAACAGGGCTAAACTTGTATAGTGTGAGCATCTGAACTTTCCATCTGTCTTTCAATGCAGAAAAGAGGAGAGAGTTATTTAGTGACAGACAATTCGATGATCAATCAGCATGACTTAAAAATACGCTGCAAAATATCTAAGTGACCTAAAAATGAGTGGTAAGTTATCTAAGTGACCAAAAAATGCATAGAAGTCATTCTACAAGGCTTACAAATTTTGGGAAAGATTTTAGTGTTATAAAAATAACTGGTTATATGACAAAACGTCACCATGACATAATGGCATCAAGACAAATGTACTAGTTGGTTAGATCAACACTTGTGATTTTTTAACCAAGACTACAAAAATGTAATTTTTGTTTAATAATTATAATAAATTATAATATTTATAAAATTACAAAATTTTATTTCATTTAATAGGAAAATTCATACTTTCTATGCATATTTAATGTTTTCGTGAAACACATATTTAATGTTTTAAAGAATTTCTTTAATCAATATTCCATAAATTAAAAATAATTTTTGATCCACCACTAATCTTAGAAAAATTTCAGTGTATTAACATAACCAACTAGCACCATATTACCTTCAGGACTGGAAGTTATAAATATAACAAGCTTATTTTATTGTATACATAGTCAATTTTCATTTGCATAAAACTGAATAGATATGTTATGTAACTCTTGTGCAATTATTGCTTGCATGTTTAGCAAAAACATAAAATAGTTTAAGGCAGATTATTCAATAATGCAAATCATATGAGTACTTAACAGCTGACTAAGTAGGATAGTGTTTTGGGGAAGGAGTGAGATGGGACACAGTCAATAAAGGCAATATTTCTGTAATTCGACATAAGCGAGCTGCATGATTCACCAACAGTTTAGCAACTAATCAATCGAAACCAAAGCATGTTTGATCAATATTCACTTAACAATTCTGCACCATACAGCATTTGACACATGACCAATGTAATGTATTCAAATTGTTGCACTAGTACAATAAGCTGGCCAAACATAGGCAAATTACAACACATTTTGGCATCAGACCAGCAATCAAGAGTAAAATTCATAAATGAGGCAAAATTGGAAAAAATAACATTTTTTGTCAGTTTGGCTGTATGGATAATCGCCACATAAAAGAAGAGTAAGGCTGACCATTACTTGCCATGACCGACTCTTCCTGCAGATGTTGGGTGGGTGTGAATGGAGTAGTCGTAGTTTATATGTTTAACAGTTTCACATAAAAGTAAACAAATGGTTCCTGAAAAGGCACAGGTTACAGTGCTTTTTTTATTCTGCCTCGTCAGTTTTGAAATCCTGGCTATGGGCCTGTTGTTATACCCTTTTCAGCACTAAATTATTGGTCTTATAACTCTGACCACATTTCAGTACCAAATTTACAGTCTCTTAATACCTCTTTAAATATTGCTAATCATGACCTTCATATGAACTAATCCCTTTGAAGATTTAATATGCTTAAAAAGCCCACAGCACATCAACACATTGTTTGATTTTTCTTTATTTCTTCAGGTGCATCACCATGAGGGTGAAGGCCCTCAAAAATAATACCACTTTACATATGCTGACACTCCTTGGACAAACACTTAACATTTATAAAGTTGTATGTTTCCTCATTCTTGTGCTCGTGTGTAGTATTTTACTGGGAGTATAAAGTTTTCTATGTGGATTTTTATTTAAAATCTCATGGTCAGCATTTATCCCCTACCTCTTTTTGACCACCTTGGCTTATGTAAACCTCTGGAAAAGATATATATTTGGATGTCTCAGTAATACATACCAATTTCATATTTTTTATTGACCAATATTTACAGAATATAACTTTTAAGAGAACAGCCTGCTAAGTGATGTTTATTCACATTTAATACAATTCTCACCAAAATAAATACTTTCATTTCTATAGAGAATATCTAAGTTATGTGGATGTATGAATTATTGATGAACATTTTTGATATATGACTTTCTGTCACTATGAGCATCAAACTAGCCAGGCATCTCATAAACTTTCATTTTTATCTATAGATATATACAAATATATATTATCTCCCAAATAAACTTTATAGACCTACCCCTCCAAGAATCCTATGCCCTTGATACTAGTATTTGTTTGGACATTTTATTAATCTTTTTGGACATTTTATAAAAAGATATTTTAAATCGTTTTAAGTTTTTTTATTGAACAATATATGGTATATACTTAATATAATACAGTAATATAATACTGCAATTAATTAGATTTTCTGGTTTATATAAGAATTTCTACTGTCACCCACAATTAAGAATTTCAACTACAGCCCTTTCAAAGAATCTTTATTGTCAGCCTTGATTAAAATTTCTACTTTCTTTCTAATTCTAGGTGAAAGAAACTCTACTATTCACCATACTACCACCCTATATGAGAACCTTTATTGCTACCTTCAAAAAGATATTCTACTGCTGCCCTTCATAAAAATCTAAATTATGACCTTCCATAATATCTTTACTAGTGCTCTCAACCAAAAATGCTATACTTACTGCCAACTTTAACTAAGTTGTTTTTGATAATATTTTTACAGAATTTCTAATTAATTGTTTAATTAATAAGACACAATTTTTAACTTTATTTAAATAGAAATGTAAGCAATATTAAAAGTTAACTAAACTCTGTGGAGTCAGAATAGATGTCTCTAGGATTGAAACCCCTTGAAACTTTTCTGGTTGCACAACTGTCACTATTGAGCTTCATATACAGCTTCAATGTACTATAGAGTAAAACACGATCTGATATTTCTGTGTATGGTAATTAGCATAATTTTTCAAAAGTGACATTATGAGTTATTTCTTTTTATTTAACAAGAAATGACTATTAATGTGTATATTTTATACAATTACTATATCCTTATCTTGACCTTTGGCTTATATATATTTTTAGAATAGTTATAAATTGTCAAATAAAGTAAAATGTTATATTTATAACACTTTTTGATAATTTAAAAAATACTATAGATAAATTTAACTCAAAATTTTTCAAATGTCATTTTTGGTTATTTATATTAACATCTTTTATGAAATGAATGTATGACAAAACATCATTATAACAAAATGTTAAGTTATAATTATATAAAAGTACCTATACTATAATCTAAAAATATAAATACTTGAGTTTTAAAACAATGGAGTATATGCTATTATTGCAGCCATAATTGGTATATCTAATTGCATAAGTTAAGGCAAATATAAATTGTCACAGATTAAAATAATCAATTTATTTAATAAGTATTCTGTTAAAAAATAAATACAGTTCATATTGATAATAGTAATATAAACTGAACTATTATCAGGCATACTAGTGGGTATACTCTCAAATTTCCTGAAAATTCTTGGACTCCAACTTCTGAACCCGCTCCCCCCCCCCCATGGCGAGGCAAGCAGCCAAAGGTATGAATCCAAGCTTGCAAGCAAAAATTTAGAGATTCTAGGTCTTAAAATGCATTTCCAGGCATCTCAGACATGTCTCATGTATATTAATGTATTGTTAAATCATGTTTTTTTTACAGGAACTTTTAATTAACGAGGTATTATGTAGCTGAAACATATAATATAAATAATAAGATAATACCCAAATTAGTGGGTAATTCAGTGAATATCGACAGGGTGTCCACACTACTAAAACCAAAAAAATCAAGTACAGAAGACAAAATTCACGTACATTTTTAGTAAAGAAATTGACAATATATTACATATAAATGTTTTAAATATACATATATACATCAGCATGAAGTAAAAACATTCTGCCTAATGACAGCTCAGCAAGCCAAGGTCGCTTGTCTCCCTACATTCCTAATGAATGTGCTTAGCTACCAAAACTAAAAAAAAACTTTCAGATTGAGGATTTTATAGGTTTTAAATAAAAGATACAAAGTTATATTCAAGCGCCGCAGGTAAAATTTTGTCATAATATTAAGATTAAAATTAGTAGTATTTATTTAAAAAAATTAAATAACTTACTAAAAAATTCACGTACAGCAGTTAAAATTTACGTAACTCTATTCAAATTCGTGTACAATTCACTTACATTTTGTCTTTTTATTAAAATTCGTGTATGTACATACGTGAATTTCGTGTACATGTTCTCCCTGCATTCACTATATCATTTTATTTTAGTTATAATTCTGAAGACGGCTTGAAAATCAAAATATTACTAAATTATAATATAAAAATTAATGAAAAATAAACAAACAAAATATGAGTAAACCTAAAATTAAAACAGTTGTTTACTTAAAATATAAATAGCTTAATGAATATAGCATTCTGTATGGTATGAAATATTAAATACATAAGATTGTTACAAATATGTACTCCAAATTCTAAAACTCAATGTAGTAATGTAAATATTCGAAACAAAATAAAGATCTAAAATGTAAATATCTAATTCGTAATATCTAAATATTTGAAACCACAATTTTTATAGCTACTTTAAAAAGGAGAAGGAGAATTTTAGTTTTAGTTTTAATAGGAATTAGAATAATAAAATCTAGTATGTTATTTAAAAATTTATATTATTTTATCGAGTTTGTTTTGTCCACCGTTTTAAATCTACTACATTATTTAATTCAGGACGTGGAATAAACAAATTAACATAATAACATGCTTTTTTTAAGAATTTTATTTTAAATTAAAAATATATGTATATCTAGAATGAAAAAAATAGTATTACAATGTTCATGACCCAATTTACTTGTTTAATAGAAAAACTATACCACACAATCTGTAATATTAAAATACTGAAATAAGTAATTCTAACAAAAAAAATTAGAAAAGAGATTAAAAATAACACAGCAAGTATGTCATATTTTCTAACAAATATAGAAAAAAAGTAATATTTAAAAAGGGGATGAAATGTCCGACAGTATACTCACTCTACTCACTTGATTTGAATTAGAATAAACAACTTGAGACATTGACTGTTGAGAGGAATTTGGATACTGGACAGTATTTGATACAAACCCCATCTGTAAAACATAGATACTTAACCTGTATAATAATATCTAAATAGGATATCTGAAGAAAATACAACGCAAGCTGAAGTAGCGAAATATTTACGCTAAGGATTGACATCTATATTTAGATCAGTGCATATAATGTATTTAATACTTATGATTTAGCACGATTCGCATGATTTTGCATTATAGCAAAAAAAGAGAAAGTTACTATCAGAAGAAAAATGTTATAAGTTACACTCCTACAAGTTACATAATATTATTGTAACTCAGTTAGGCGCATATTTCTATAAAATTTATTTTCATATCAGTGCTTTATATCATGTAGATTTGCCCATCTGAAAATCTATATTTGTTACTGTATAATTAGGTATATAACGATTTCTTGCCAATCCTTTGTCAAAACGAAACTACTACAATGATTCCGATCAGATTTCCTATCTAGTAGTAAATATAAACAATTAAATATCTATTTGCTGGAAACAACTAATTAGCAGTAAATATGCTAGATATCTCCAACATATTTGACTTTAGAGATCAGTTTTTATACAAAATTATAATATATTTAAAAAATTGGTTACTAAAGCCAAAAATAAAATTCTTCTGCTAATATATGAAAATACAAGAACTTTTCTTACAATAACAGTATTACAAGTACGGGAGTTACTTCTGAAAATTATACAAATTTGAGCACAAAATATTTATAATGCGTTTTATTGTGTATTTTATACATTTTAAAACACATAAACCATATTAGGTATAGTTTCCACCTGGTTATTTGTTAAGGTTATTACCATATTTCTGACTATAAATATAAAAAAGGTCGGTTAGATGTATTAAAATGTATTTGAAAACTACATATATAATAATATGTGGTTTTTGTATATAATTTTATTTAAAAATGCATAAAAATACACTAAGAATTCAAATAATGTACAATATACAATTAGAAATAAAAATAAATTTATCATTTTATCAAAAATATGAATTTTCTCGAAAATCTTTAATATGGGAAAATAGTAAAATTTTAATATCTCATTTTGTGACTGGTTGCGCAATACAATAATTATATATTATTTTTTTAATTATAGGTTAGCAGCAATTGTGGTCAAATTTTGATAATTTTCAGAAGTAGATATATAAAATTAGTTACATAACATATTAATTTAAAATACACAAAAACACGATAATAGGCCATAACAAAACTAAATTAATTGCAACTTGTAAAGCATTATATTATCAATTATAACAATAAATTTGAAAATATTAACTGAAGTGTGTCATAATCTACTTTCGATAGTTAATAGTTTAGATAATCTAGTGTGAATTGTGAATATATTTATACATATTTTATTATTCATTACAAAATTTCTACAAAAGTCAAAATTAAAAACAGGGTATCCATGTTATTTAAGTGTCAAAATTCTTGTATCAGTGTAATTTGAGAAAAAATATTTATAAATAAAACAATATTATATTCATTTAAAAATGCTACAAAGTAGCTGGGTGGCAGCAGCGTATGTTAAAATTAAGTTACAAAAATATCACTTTGGTGGTAACTAAAATTCAGTCAAAACGTGTTATAAACAAATATTTAAAAATTTTAAATTTTTAAAATATACAAGACAGATTTTTACAAATTCATTAAACTTGTATTGTGGACACCAGAAAAAAACATATGTTTTAAAATAATTTTACGATTCCAAATTTCTAGTATCACTTTAAAATAAAGTAGTATGTATATACAAAACGAAAGAAGCGTTATTTGGTAATATATAATTAAAATTAATAAGAAGTGAAACAACTAAAATCTACTTATTTATAAGTAACTGTTGGTAGTTTTATTAAATTAATTGATCTACTCTTTATTTTATACTTTTCTTTAAAAATATAATGAATAACCTGCAAATCATATCAAGAAAAGTACAAATGCCTACAAATAAAAATGTTTGACTAAATCTAAAAATATTAATTGAATCAGCTTTAAGTTAATATAAAATATCCTATTTAACTAAATAATACAATTGATACGCCGGAATCTTACATAATAATAATGTAGTCTCTTTTAAGATGGAAGCAATTTAGTTGATTGTTTAAATCGACAATTTATTTATTTTTCAAACATTAAATGTAACTACGACACATCCTATTTTGTAGTTAAATCATTACGTAATATAATCAATACGTATTAAGAATTAGCTCATGAAAATATTTCGTGTGAAATATTATTATTCTGTGAAAACAAACAAAAATTATAATGAAAGGAAAAATCTTTTCATGAAGTCTTCAACAAAACTTAAAATACACAGAAATGAAATATATATTTCTTATTTTAATAATTGTGCTAACATGATACTAAAAAATATCAAAAATTAAATGAATATTCAAAATAAATTATTACTATACTTAATATTGCAAAAATTTATAAAACTTGCAATTTTGTAATTGAACTGAGGTAAAATTATAATATATTAGTACAAAGGCTGGCAAACTCTGATCGGTGAAGGCCTAACATTTAGCCCGTCAGCCTGCT
>JAYRBW010140878.1:0-15122 GCA_036023295.1 Invenusta paracnida | reverse complement strand
TGCTATGTTATGAATGTGTTATGTAAAATGAGCTATTTACTCGTAGATAATAAAAATATTTGGCTAGTAGCTTTTTTGAAGAAATATTAATGTGGTAACAATATTATGCATATATATATTAATAAAAAAAATATTCAAGGTTTTTTCAAGGGATATTATGATATTTGACCATTTTTTGAAATTTGAGGGTTTTCAAAGGATTTTCAAGGTGCATGGGAACCCTGTTAATATATAATTTTTTCAGGAATTGAATGAATGTCTAAATGAATGAATTGTTTAAATATAATTACTGTTTTGTACTGCAAACAAACTGTAAACTACCACAAACAAATTTAGTGTGCAACTTAATGCACTGCCAGTAAAGTGACATTGGCATTAATAAGTCAATAAGTAATTTTGAATCAAGGTACATTGAAAAATTATATATAGGTATATGCCTACATTATTATGCAGGTACATATTTGCATACATTTTATTTGATGAAAATTGTATAGCTTATTAGTATGTAGTTGCAAATATGTTTTGTTTATATTGTTTGTATTATATTAGCATTCTATTCCATTTTATAATTTAATACATTAATTGATGATATAAATATTTCATTTCTTGCGTTTATGAAACTTTCTTATGGCGGAAATATTAATAAAAGGTGAAATCTGTCATCTAAAAAGAAATAAATGCAATATTTACATATGCGGTATAATGATTATATAATTAAAATGCATAGTTATCTAAAATAAAAATCCACCATTTCTTATGGTTTTTAAGATGATTTTTTTTATTTAGTAGTCCCTGACTTCAATACCTATTAATAAGAAATAGTGGTACAATTCATAGTTATCAAATGCAGTTTAAATGTTACAATAAAAATGGTAGTAAGATCTCAATAATTATACATGCCACTGAAGAGTAACAATAATGCACAAATGGATTCTGGTATTGTGAATTATAACTTATTTATATTACCACAACCATATAATTTATAGTTGCTACAATTAATTCCATTATTTTACATCTAAAATAATATTACATACAAGAGAAAATTCATTGAGCCTATCCATTACAAATAAAAGCAAGTTAGACTGCTACTTCTAGCTTAAATGAGTTTTGTTTTTAGCTTGTCATAACTTGAGTTTTTGTTTTGTGACTACCAATTTAGACATGACTTTTAGTGAAGACTTTTATGACTACCAATAACAAGTCAAGACCAGAAAATAAAGTCATGACTAGCTAGATATGTCTTTGGGAATACTGGCCTATAAGTAAGAGCCACCTGATTGACTACAAAGTGTAATAAGCTGCATTGTAAAAGAAGAATCAATAAAGCATCATGTCTTACATTTGTAATGTACGGGAAATTGTAACTATTGTATAATTTGTGTAACACTTTAATAGTACTTTTAAATGTAAAAGTAGACATATAATTTCAATATTATTATTATATTTGAACAAGCTTAGATTTTTTTCTTTTAAATGGTGTGTATAAGATGGGTTTATAAGAGGGATACATTCCAATTTTAGAAGTTTTTGGCTGAGTTTGCAAGATTGACCCAATGCTAATCATACCAATTTCACTACCAGAGTCTATAATAAGCAGAGTTTGTAAGAAGCAATTGATTCCAATGTGAAGATCAAATCAGGCATGAATGAGTTCATTTAGAGCTCTCTCATACCAATGGGCAATTTTAAGCAAAGTTATATTACTTCTAATAAAACATTTACTTTTGCTGTTACATTTCATTATGTATTAAATAATAATATAATATTTATCATTTTTAGAATAGAGTCTATGATTCTTAGCTTGAAATTACAATTTTTATTTACTTACTAATTGTTTTATAAATCATTAATATATATATACAAAAAAGATAACTTAAATGAAACAGAGAAACAACTCTTAGTGATTGTAATTGTGAAGTTTAATACTACTGTTAACTAATGACTTATATATTATTATATATGTCAGTCATTCTAATATAATACTATGTTAACAATACTCTTGATTAATTTATTTTATGTATTAATAACCCAATACAGTAAGACCAAGTAACAAGCATTAGTACATATTAGGAAAATGTTTATTTAATAATAATCATACCCTAAGTTAGCTGTTGGCTAATATAATTTTAGGCTTTCTAAGATGACTATAATGTGATTAGGTATTGTATTAAGTTATAAACATGCTAATATCATCTGTTACTCACCAAGAAATGACCACCAGCTTAGTTCATCTCAAAACATTTTATGCCCACATGATGCTTTGCCTGTCATCTCTAAGCAATGCTTTAAATATTCAAACTAATCTAAGATATAAATTCCTCTGTGCTAATTCATTAAGATTATTCTATAAGATTATTTCTATAAAATATTACTAAGAAAAAATGAATTTATTTCTTCGATTATTTTACAACTCAACAAAGTTTATTGATTATTCTAAAGAAATATTACTATTATAATCATTGATTATTCCCAAGAGAAATATTTCTTTAACAGCTTATATTTTAATCTAAATGTCTAAAATATCAATTAACTAACTATTAGATTTAGACAAAGAAGAATGTAGCATACTGACAATTAATGACAAAACACTATTATTACATATATCACAGAATATTAGCATATTTACACTGCCTCTAATAGAAACACTACTAGTACTAATATAACTGAATCTAAAAAATTATGGATATTATAGTTCATTAAACATAATTAATATATTGTGAATAAATTATTACAGAATAGATGTATGTAATGACATTCACTAAATATACTCTGAAAAGGGGGTTTTAACTATAATAAATAGGAAATGTTCAATTCTAAATCTAATTAAAGTGAATTTATGTTATGCATATACAACTACATTATTAGTTTATATATCTATATATATAAATATAGAAGCTAATACTTAGTACCATACTATTTATTCTTGTAGTAACCCATAAATAATACTACAATATAAGTCAAAATAAAAAGTTATATAGCATTTTGCATCAATGGTCTTTATTTAAGAAATATAAAACATGTCTTGTTGCAAATATTATTGTGTCAATGTTCATGTGCAAGTCTGTTGTGATAATTTTATGAGATTATAGTTCTTCATGCAATGGCCAATTTATATAGACGTATAAATATTAGTTTAATTTATATATTTTAGTATTATCTTATAAGCATAATATATATCATATAATTGAAAATTGATTTTATTGCACAAAATCGGCTGCAAAATGCAATAGCCAATTGATATAGATGTATAAATATTAGTTTAATTTATATCTTTTAGTATTATCTAAGCATAATATATACCGTATAATTGAAAACACTATTGATTTTATTGCACAAAATTGGCTACAAAGATTTAATATGTTCACTTTGACTCTGACTATATAGTCTAACTCTTATTCTTGGTTATTCTATTTTGACAATTAAAAAAAACTGGATGGAGAGCACTACTTTAATACACAGTGAAAATATGGTAATATATGTAAGCATATATATATCAGTATTAAAATGACTTCCATTCATGGCATTACAATATAATTCACCCCTTCACTTTCTTGCTTAAAACTAAAATCCTTGACCTTGGATTAATAAATTAATTGAATCATTTTTTTATATTATTAATATATACATAATTTAACAAAAGGAAAGATATTATGTATATATCCAGTATACACATACCCTGGTTAACTTCCACTTTAATAATCTAGTAAAAAAAACTAAGAGCGTACATTTTCTCGTATATTTAAAAAAACTCTACAAAATAATTTCTTAATTAGTTAAAACAAAATTTTATGATATAGATTTATATGTTATCTGTTATATGTTATATGTTATCTATAAAAATTTTATGATTGTGATTCTATTGTGGGCTGTTCTAAAATGACGTCACGCTTTTTAAAGACTAGGCTTTTTATCCCTATCACCCCTTGTCACACTTCGTCAGAAATTTAGAGACTCCCTCCAAAATTACGTCACATTTTGTAACCACCCTTCCTCCCTGTTCCAAAATAAAACACTAAATAGATGATTTTATAACCGTGGGTATAGTTTTACTCTTAATACATGTAATATGTCTTAATACTTTTACAACAAAAAGATTGCACAGTAAAACATTGATTATTTATATTGACACTGTTTTCATAAATGCATAATATCCAACAAATGTGTTGCCTAACTGACAAGGATTTTACAAAGATGTATATATATGTTAAACTATATATCCTATATTACTTTACATACAGTACAGAATTGCAATAGCAATGGAGAAACTTATATGGCATCAAATTCTATTTTGTACAGTTCATTTTCATTTTAAAATACTTAAATCTTGTTCTTACTTTATTTGTTCCACATCAACATCATAGGTAGTAATACATAGAATAGTATTGTGTATAAAACAATTCATAATACACAAAACAAACACAATAATAAAATAGGAAAATGTGACGTCACAATTTTGTAAAACCCCCCTCCCACCTCGTCACATTTGTCAAATTGTCCACAAATCCTCCTCCCCCTTAATTGGAGCGTGACGTCATTTAAGAACATCTGATCCTTGCAATTTTTTTCTAATATATATACTTCAAAGTATTTTCTTTTATCTCCTCAGCATTGCCCGTAGACGTAGTATTTGTAGCTGTAAAATTATTACGTAATAATAAAATTGTCGTTTTTTTTGGTTTTATTAAGAATTTTATTACCTCCTTTTTCGGTAAAAACCATTTTGGGATTGAGATTTCCACTCTTCGAATAATAGGTTTCGTAGTATTCGTGAAATACCCTAAAAAGCTTTTCACTACCTTTAAGGGTGGCAACTTCAGGTGTTTCTGCGCTTGACGCATTCATCTTTTTCAATTTCTGCAAGTAAAATTATCTCAAAAATTGAGGAATGTATTACATGTTTATAATTATAAATAACTTAATTTAATAAATTATAGATAGATTGCAATGTTTTAAGTTACTATGAGCGTTTTTCAAAAATGTTCTGATTCATTTAAAATTTGTAGTCTACATTAATATGCTTTCAAATATATCTTTCAGTTTGATGTATGACTTTAAATTAAAGATCGACAAAAAATTGTTCATTCTAAGTTTTGTATTCCTGGCAAAAAGAGCGCTCCTAACAATTCCACTTTTGGAAAACACTCATTATAAATTTTAAATGATTCTTGCAATGCTATCTAAATCTAAATATTTTATTGAAACAAATAAAATATAATTTTTAAGAACAGCATATATATAGACTGGTAAACTTACTTCTCTACACATTTTCCCCGTATTCTTTAGCCAAGCAATGAGACTGCTTGCCTCCATAATCGAAGATGTAGAGGATCCTTCTTCGTTTAATGAGTTCGCTGCTTTTGAGTAGAATTTTTTTGTGTTTTATCATTTTTATATAATCTACAAATTTTGTGTAATTTACTATTAAATAATTTAATAAAGCTAGACATTTTTCTTCACTCTATACTAAGCGTTTCATAATTTATTCGACTTATAAGAAAGTAATATAAAATTTGAAATAAATTAAAAGTAATACGTTTGTATTAACCATAGATATATGTAGATTAACAATAATATTCAAATTTATTTAAAGTATATTTATATCTATAGTAATAAGTAATTTAAAATAGATAGTAATGTTCGATAACTTATTAACAGAGTTGTAAATATTTTCAAAACTTTCATTGATTTTGAAAACATTTTCAAAACTTTGTATAGACTTTCGCATTTATTTTGAAGAGTTTTCAAAACTTTCATTGGTTTTGAATAGTCGGTTTTTCAAAGGTTTTCAAAAATTTTTCAAAGGTTTGAAGAGTCGGTTTTCGAAACTTGTTCAAAACCAAATATATAAACTTACCCATTGTGTTCAACATTATTAAGTAATAGTAAAATTGTTTATTTTTATCAATTTGACATTCTCAATAAAGTAGTACTAAACATGTTATTGAAATCAATTAGATTACTAAATATCGATGATTAGATTAATGCATTTATTTAGAAATATTATTATCGGTACGTACCCTTATTTCCCTGACGATTTACACGAATTCCATGACTTAAAAGGAGTTCCACAGTTTTCCTGTGACCTCTAAAGCACGCCACCATTAAGCAGGTATGACCAAACCAGTTTCCAATCTCGGCGTTTGCTCCGGAGCGAAGAAGATATTTTACAACCTGAAAGAAAAATATGAAAGTTGTGTATTAGGAAACAAAGTGTTTTATAGTAAAACATGTGAAATTTTCACAACGTAATTTTTTTAAATTTCATTATATGGATCGTTTTTGTACTAAGTATCTAACTGCATATATCTGAAATCAATACTACTGACATTTAGTAATACTACTGATTGTGATTAAACATTATAAATTCAAAGCACCGAAACGGTTTAGTTTTTATAAAAAATAAATACTTTACTTATATGCATGTTGTAATATGTCTGAAATAAAACTTTATTTTAGTTTCATTTAGAACTTCCTATGTGGTCCTAGTACCTATACATATAGTTACAAAATACACATAATGAAAGTTCAAATCGAATTTAAGAATAAATATAATCGGAAAAATACTCATTCTTGTTAGTTACTCAGCGTCCGCTGCGAATCATGATAGCTAACAAAAATCACGGCTCAATATAAAACAGGAATTAATAGTCAGTTTTCGTTAATATTAAATGATCGGTAAAAAATATGAAATTGCTTGTAGGAAAAAATCCAAACAATACATAGGTATGTTTAAATATTATTATTATTACATATTGGTATCTTGTACATAATATATCAAATTTGTCTTTATTTAGTTAAAATAGTAATATTTAAAAACTACAAACTTTCCTGAATGTTCTACTGATTAATTATATTTACCAAACAAGGTAACAGTGGCCATCTACCTCATAGTGACCATCATAGCAAGCAGCCCGAAGTGGGGTCGAGTTAGTTAATGTGGCCCGATTGATTTTGGCTCCCTGTCCCACCAGAAACTGAACTAGAGAAAGACATCCGGAGGTGGCAGCACACCAGAGTGGAGTGGCCCCTTCAACCACCTCCTTATCCAGACTGATACAGCCACTCTATAGAGAAACGAGACTGTTTAACTACTGTCTATCTTTAATATAACATTCACGTCATTTATATATAAATCATTTACTTTAGTCTAACGATTAAAGAAAAGAAAAATATATTTTAATCTTAACTTTTCAAGAAAATTATAGACGTTTATATTTACATATTTCAGCAGAAATTTCATACTTTTGAAAAAGACATTAACGAAATTGCATGGTTCATGTGTGGAAAGAAATAATAGGGGAATGGATGGACGAGATAACAAACATGAAATAAAACTACAAAAAACCCGCAAAAATCCATTCGAGAGTAAAACGATATTTATATTTTTGTCTGATGTATGTTCTCAAAGGATATGAAGCATTGAAATGTATCAATTCAACATACATAATTAACTTTTTGTAACAAATACAATGTCTCTGTTGCATTTTACAGTAGTATTTTTTCTATTGTTAAGGTTGATGTGGCAGTTTTCCGACATTTTCAAAGTTGTAAACATAATATGATCTTTTTCAATTGAAAAATCTCTTTTGAAAATCCCAACTTATTTTATTCTTTATAATAATAACAACTTGATAAGATTCTTTTTAATGATAATACCTATATTTTTTAATATCAACTGATTTTATTCTAAATTTTAATAGCTTTGAACAAATTATGAAAAAGGTTAGTGCATGATGTAACTAACATATTATGTATGTTATGTAATAATATTAAAAAAACCTTTGATGACAAAATTGATTCTTAAATTCTGCATAATTTTTGTAAACACATTCAAATTATTGTAATACAGTTATTTACAGTTAAAATAAATAGTTAGTTATAAAAACGATAACATCAAAATGTAACATTGAAATAAATCAAGGCACACAGGTTATGTACAATTTTGTATTTCGATATAATATGAAATATATTAGAATAATCCATTACCTACTCAAAATATAACTGTTTTAGTTTATAATAAAGAACATAAACAAATGACAAAAATTAAATGATTACAAACCGAAAGAAAACAGTATTATTAAACCTACTTGTTCCACATCTGCATGACATGCATTTATTAAGTAGGATACAATTTCCATGTGACCTAAAATATATCATTTTGTAAGACATTTAAAATGATTGTATGTTTGACTTTTGAATGATTAAATATTAGTGGGCTATTAATTAATTAAAACTTGTATTTGTATTTGAAAATATATAAATTGTAGAAAATAGCAAATTAAAGGTGAAATAATTGTTTTAACTAATCACCTATTAAATAATTTATTTCTGTAGTTGACTAATCAAATTACTTCACATTTTCTTAATTTATTATTCAGAAAATAATAATTTAAAATTTGTTGTTTAGCAATAAAATGCATTTCATACAACTAAGTATACATACACTTCATTTTGTAAAAATATTGAATACTATTTAAATTATACTGTATAAAAATGAGAGGAAACAATGGAATGGATCTTTGTTGTTAGTGTTAATACACATTTGAACAGAAAAAAATATAGTAAAATTAGATGATCCCAAATTAGATGAAGTATATGGTGAATTAAAATAAAAAAACATTTATGGAAAAGTTAAATGATCTGTGTGTTAAAGATCATAACTGAAATACATGGAAAGTTTATAACAAAATTAAATGATATGTTCAGCACAGTTTGTAAAATTTGCAGTTTGCATTATATAAATTAGATTAAACAATGAAATTAATGTTTGCTCATAGTACTAAAATATATATTTAATATGTTATTCTTTGAGAGATTTGGTTTAGTATGATTTCAGTTTATTTGGAGAATAATGCTTTGATTAATATTATTGGTTACCCTTTCAAGACAAGTAATGCATCCAGTATTTTTGAGACTAGAGATAAATATTAGACTATCTTGTTCATGCAAACTTGATGAAAATACATTCACACATAGAATTGCAGAGTGATAGTCATTACTTCTAACATACCATAAAATTTGTCCATATAAAAAGTTGTCATTATAAAATATTTAATAAAATAATTAACACAAATATTCAAATTACAAAATTGAAAAGCAAAAAAATCATACCAGAAATGTTTATATTAATAGATTTATACATAAAGAGCAGTCTGGCATAGATAATACAAATGTAAAAGAAACAAAAATGTTTAATATTAGAAATATAAGAAATTAGGCCATATAAAAACCACACAAAGTATTGAAAAATCAAAATTTGTATACCTAAATTGTAAAAGTAATCAGGTCAGAAATAGTCTCAAATAAAAGAAAAGATTATAGTTAAATTCTTATTATATAAAAATTAATTTGTATATATACAACCCCTGCAAAAAGAAATGCGACAAAAAAAATTTCATGTTTTTTCCATTTTAAAGATCGCTATTGTAGTCTCATGCTACTTCTGAAGTACTAAAAAGTAGTTTTTATGATTACGGATATAATTTTGAAAAAAATTATTGAAAAAAATATTTACAGATAATAGTGTACAACAAATCATACAGTAACATGAAAAATACAAAAATGTCAATATTTGGTATGTCCACCACCAGCCTGGATCACTGCTTCCATTCGCCTCGGCATTGACTCATAGAGTTTGTCGATGACTGCTTGAGGTATCGCAGCCCACTCACGCTGAACAGCAGCCATCAATTCTGCAACAGTGCGCACTCCCTGGGTCTCCAGATGGAATTTCAGGTATCCCCAGATGTTCTCAATGGGGTTGAGATCTGGAGAGAGGGCAGGCCATTCCATAACATCCACGTTGTTCTCCTGCAGGAAAGCCATTGTGCGGCGAGCTGTGTGAGGCCGGGCATTGTCCTGCATGAAGGTTAGATGCCGTTGGGGGAGGTTGAGGGGCAGGAGATAGTTCGTGAGGATCTCCACATAACGTTCTGTGTTCACAGTGCCTTGGATCTCGTGTAAAACCCGATCACCATTGGCACAGAAGGCTCCCCAAACCATCCTTGAGCTTCCATGATGGACCTTTGGTCGTGTGTATCCATGACGAAGGCGTTCCCCCACTCTGCATCGGACGTTGCATTGTTGGTTGCCTTGGATGAGATGCAGTGGTGTCTCATCACTCCAGACAATGTCCTTCCACTGCTCCACTGTCCAGTTCCGCCTGGCTCTGGCGAACTGTAGGCATCGTTGGCGATGGCGGGCAGTCAAGAGAGGCTTCTTGGCAGCAATCCGACCTGGAAGACCCATATCAGAGAGTCGTTGAGCCACAGTCCGGACAGAGGCATTGACTTGGTGAAACTGGTTCCAGTCCTGGCGAAGAGTTCTGGCAACAAGGAAGGGATTGCCAGTGGACATTCGGCATAGGGCTTGGTCCTGACGCTCATTGGAGACTCTAGGTCGACCTGAACGAGGTTGGTCGTCTACTGTTCCGGTCTGACGGTGTCTGGAGAACAGCCGGTAGATGTTGGATCTGTGGACCCCAAGTCTTTGGGCTATGTCATGAGCTGTATAGCCTTCTTCGTTTAATAAAATTGCTGTGTTTCTTTGGTTATCAGATAATCGAGGCATAATAAAGTGAAATTGAGTGAAATAAACCAAGCAATGATTTTTTTACACCAAAAACAACTTTAAGTAGTGAATTCAATCAGTTTTGCCTAAGGGATCGATAAGCCTTCGTTAATTGGACGTCTTTATTGGCTTGAACATGTCCAGACAAAAAAAACGTAGCCTAAATCAACACAGCTAATCCCCTCCACTCAATCTGAGCGCAGGCAGTCACTAAACACTATGTGAGGTGAGAGAGGGAAAGGCTAAGCGGCTGTTACAGCTAGGTTCACTATTCAGCCGATATGAAGAAAACAGGCCACTGTGTGCTCCCTTCCAGTTAACAGATGTCTGGATTGAGGAGAAATCAATAACACAGTTGCATTATGTCACTTATTTGCATAAATTTATAATTTAAAAAAAGACTCTAATTTAATTTGTCGCGTTTCTTTTTGCAGGGGTTGTATATATACATATGTATATATCTATATTAGCTATATGCTTGAATTGTATAATATATTCGTTTCAAAATATAGGTTATTTATACATATATCAAAATTTTTCCTTATCATCAGAAAAATGTTTCTGAAATAGTTATTAAGATAAAATACTATCACTTAAAATTACCTGTGCTCTGCTCTGATCAAAGAATACATGATTGATTACTATAAATTAATATTCGTAACTTAATCACGAAAAAGTTTGAGGCCCCTTTCTAGTTATATTGAGTTAACAATAAATATATTTATAAATTTTTTAAATATATGTATGTTATGTATATTTAATTTGTAGCTATAATTAAATACAACACGTCAATCCCATATCAGTTTTCTGAAAATTATTTAATGGATCTTGTGTAGCAAACAGAAATTGTCAATTTCATTTGTTTGAGTATCAGATACTCAAACAAATGATATTGACAAAATTTTGATACTATCCTGATCTAATAGTTGCAATCGCCCATTATTTGAGATAGCTGGCTCTAGCATTTGAGGCATAAGCATGGAATAAGCAGTGGCCATTATTTCGGTATTTGGAATTTGTGGTGGTATATCTACCAGTTTTGATTCCAAGGACAAGTACTTTTTATGTTCTACATGTCATAAACATGTGCGACAAGTCTTTTTAGAGGCTTCAAAACACAGCAAGATATCTACATCACCCAAAAATGAATTGCAAGCCTTCTAGAAATATAGGCAAGATATCTAGGCAATATATATATAGATATATATCTAGGCAAGATATCTATTCTATGTACCTATATAACTTTTAAATGCTTGGTAAACCTTCTACATGACATAAATTTCAGCAAGATATCTGCAAAACATAAAAATACACAGCAAGATATATACATGGTGGTCGAAAAGTTTCCACACACTACTGTTAGAAAATATAAGTCTCAAGATGCAATATTAAATCAACATACATTAATTCAACTTTTTTATAGATTACAACAGTTTATACAGACACCAAAGCACTTACAGTTATTGTTTTAAATCCTTAAATTGATTGCCATTGACTTCCATACCTAAATTTTACACTACTGCAAATTTTAATACATAAATCTCTCCATGTTAGCATATGCTTCAATAAGGAAATTCCGAAGATCAAAAATATTTGGTGGACTTCTTGGAAAGACTGAATCTTTAACAATCAACCAAACGAAAAAATCCATGTGTGTAAAGTCAGGTGACTAAGGAGAGAACTTAACTGGTCCATAACTATCAATCCATTTCATACCAAATTGTTTATCAAGAAAATTTCTGACTACTGTGGCATAGTGGGGTGGTGCCCATCCTGTTGAAAGTAGAGATTCGCAAATCTATCCTTTGTTTCAATGGGGGGGGGGGATAATAGCAGTCTGCAATTTCTACAAATAAATCTGTCTAATTTCTGTTTTCTAAAAAACAAAAAGATACACCATGCCTGCAAAAGAGATTCCAGCACATACAGTTATCCCAGATTGATTCAGTTGTGTCGATTTACATGTAACTGAAAGCATGAACTGAGCATCGTCTGTCCACACTATTCTGTCTAAAAAGTTTGGTGTATTATCACAGTGATTAATGAGAATTTCGCCAAACTGTGAGTGGTGATCTTGGTCTTCTTGACAAGTCCATGAAAGGTTATATAGGAATATAAGGTTTCGTATTCAGCTGTGTAAGTATTTTTTGTAAGGATGTTCTACTTCTACTCAATTCTAAACTAACTTGGCAGGTTGACTTCTTTAGACTTGCTACAAAAGCTTGTGCAACTAAATACTTGTTCTCTTCGGATCATACTATTGTACAACCTGTGCATGGAAGATTTGCGATTGATCCCATTAGATCTGTGTTGAAACTATAATTCCTTCTAAATTACATCCTTTAGATTACATCAATTAGATCTTTAAAATAAATTAGCATTCTTCAAAATTAAATTTACATGGCATGATACAGAAAATGATTCCACTTGCCTAGACAGCATATATGTAACATAGGTACCTACATATTGCATTAAATTTTAAAATCAAATTTGGGCAATCAATATTCAATTGATATAAAATTAGCATTCATTGTGGAGAGAGATTTGTGTACCAAAAATTTGCCAGATTTAATATTGCATCTTGACTTATATTTTCTAACAGTAGTTATAGTAAATTTTAGGCCACCCTGTAAATCATTTAAAATGTGTGGTTTCAAAAAGTTTCATTCAAGGTTGGCTAATAATTTATATTTTAATATTTGTATTTTAATTTTATAAAAATATACAGTATACCACATTTATATTACAATAAGCACATGTAAGTTGAAAAATGTAATAATAAATGATAAATAATGAAATGCAACAAAAAGTTTACAACTTTAAAAAACATTATTTGTAATTTATTTCTTAAATATATAAAATCCGTCAAAGTTTTATAAGTCATCCATTGGTCCACAGCTGCTGGGACATGTGCACCACTAGGGTGGGGGTTTGGCACCTTCCTTTGACTTTGGTCAAAGATGGGGTCATCCATTGGTCCACAGCTGCTGGGACATGCACACAACCAGGGTGGGAGTTTGGCACCTTCCTTTGACTTTGTTCGAAGATGGGGTCATCCATTGGTCCACAGCTGCTGGGACACGCACACCACCAGGGTGGGGGTTTGGCACCTTCCTTTGACTTTGGTCGAAGATGGGGTCATCCATTGGTCCACAGCTTTAGCAAATGAAGCAAGTGAAACTTTCAAAGCATGATTTTCCTTTAGAAAACGTTTGTACAAATTTATCACAGTCATTTCAAGAATTCGAGAGTTTGCATTTTTCACATCTTTGTATTTGCACGGCAGCGGCCTTGAAAAAAGTTTGTAATATTCTGTGATTGAATTTCCGAGCGAATTATCTAATCGTTTTCTTCCATGAAAACTGAGCGTCGTCTTTGTCCTGTGCAATCTTCATCTAGAAATCTTCAATAGGCGAAACATATTCTGTTGGGCCACACCTGACACAGCCGATCGTTTGACAAGAGTTTAAAGTAAATCACTTTGAACTTTACCCTTAATTTTGGCTAGTACCAAAAACTCCGAGACTGCAGATACAACTGGGCAATTGACATTTTCGTTTTCATATTGTTGATTTTTCTTTGCGTGTTTAAAAAATTTGTCTACGTATTCCGGTGGTTTTTCATTCAATATTTTTCTTATTTTGAGGCTATCTCTTCTCACGCTACTAGAACTTTCAGTATTTAAGTTGACATTCTTCACACATGTTTCATAGGATTCTTCTAGTATCAAGTTTTTTTAATTGTTTTCGAGTTCTTTCTTTTGACATTGCCTTTGGTTTCCTCTTTGTTCGTTTTTTTATTTTTCTCTTCTCATCAGCAGATTTCTCCATCAAGTTATTAATAATTTCGCTTGTTAGGATCATATTGCATTTTTGCCATCCTTTGTCTTGATTGTTCATGATTATGTATCTTTTTCTCCTCAGACCATATTTTTCTTTCAAGCTGTTTCCGAACTCTTTTTTTTCTAAAAATCCAGATGTTTTCAATTTTGGAAATGAATGTTTACTTGTGCCGCTATGCGTTCTGACAGCACTGTGTTGATTGGGGTGTCGCTTTCCCATCTGAAATATAGATGATGATATTTATCTAATTAAATATTGAATATTGTAATTATTTTATGGTATATATTAGCCTCACTGTGGGTCATTTTACTTTGGATGTAACAAAAGCAACATAATAAAAGTTTACATAATTTATATTAAAATTAAATCTGAAACTTTTCCAGCATACAATGAATATATATATAATTAATTTTAAAACATCTCTGTTTTAATTTTATAACTTAACATGTTAACGGCTATGGACGGAAATTTCCATCCTTCTTGTAGGGCTAATGATATGCAAAATCGTCATCAAAATGCTAAGAGCTCCAGAGCACTTTATCATTTAGAAACACATTTGTGATGATCTTGAGGCATCTAATATATTGCCTTAAAATACCAAATATCGATTGACGGAAATTTCCGTCAGTGAGCCTTCCAAATTTGCTTAGGTACATATAATTTTTACCTATTTAATTAATTTCAATAAATAAATAATTCAATTATTATATT
>JAYRBW010140867.1:0-15123 GCA_036023295.1 Invenusta paracnida | reverse complement strand
GTACGTTTCCTGTTTACGCAGTTTATAGTGGGAAGAGGGGCAATACTATATTACACTATACAGATATATCATTGACTCATACAAGATTGTCCATAATCGATCATCACTGAGTTATCAGACGGGATAAATTATATGTGTTACTCGATTTGGAGGTGATAGTGTGTTTGAACACGGTTGATCTGTCTTTATATCAACATGTACATTATCTAGGCATTACTTCTGTTTATAACATGTCTAGTTATCAAGGTATTACGAAGTATAATATCTTTAAATGTGTATAATATGATGTCCTTACACAACCAATTTGCTAATTTTCCTGTCTTTTGATTTTCGAGAGTATCGTAAAGGTTAAGAATTGCTTGACTAATTTGTCATTCTGAATGTGTTTATACATGTATTTATCAGTAATTATTATTCACCTTCTTGCGCGTATATATCTACATACATATATATACGTCTTTAGGTAGATTTTATCAATGACAGCAGAGTATAAACATGACTTGGTATAGGCGTGTCATTTGAATATGCAGGATATACATATGTATATATATAGGTGCGGATGTTTCTGCTACGTAAAGTATTAATTATATTAAAAAAAGAAGAAATAAGTTGTACAAAATTGTAATCTATCATATGGGACTGAATTTATATAAATTCTAAAATTTGAAGTTATAAATTGGGAAAAAACGAATTTTCTTAAAGTAACAACTAGTAATAGTTCGGTAAATATATTTATTGTTTATTCTGATTCAGATTTTATGTATGGTGATGACCGAAAAAAAGCCTTCAGTAAATGTTGAAATATATTTTATTATACATGTTTCGCTTTTTGTAATGAAAATTACGCCTATTTATGGCTGCTAGTACGGAATATTTATATTATAACTTTAAAGGAAGATAGGTATATCTCAAATTTACGAAAAAGCTAATTTTATACATATACTCGTATTACAGAATTAAAATCAGGTCATAATTTGAGAATACTTTTCTGGAATTCAGTATTAATTTGAAGGGTTTTCAATATTCCCAATGCCTCCATACATCGGAGTACTGACTGCGCAAATTTATTCTTAGAGAGTGCAAAGACAATTTTGGAGAGTACAGTAACCCCGAGGTATAAATTGAATCGCGCACTATTCCCGATCGAATGAAGTGGTTTGTTATGCGGGGTTATACGTGCCAACATTTGTGTTGCCAAGGTAGCTCACGTTCCATGGCACGCACGTAAATACCTGTCCCTATGTTCGAGCTACAGATATCCATGTCGGTCGGGATGATCCGGCAAGATTTCTGGCATTAAGTGAGCCCTGGGGAGAGAAAAATAAAGGGAAAGATGACACTGCAGAAAGTAGTTGACATAGATACGAAGGGTTGCAAGATTATTTTTAGATTTGATTGATAATCGCAACACTGTGTTGTATATATGTAAATAATACTGTTTCTCGTTATCTAATTCATGGCTTATAAAATTTATTATTTTTTCGTTGACGAGTACATTTTCCGTACACCATGACCCTTACATTTATGAATATTTCGAATTCGTGTTTGAAAATATGTTAAAAAGATAGCAATACACTTTAACAAAGCATTGAACGATTTTAATTAACAGGAAACAATTCTATTATACTGTTTCACACTCTATTTGTTATTCGCATTCGGCTAGAAGTAAAATAGAAGCGACAAAAGTGTGAACATGTTGATTGCCAATAAGATAAGTCATCTATTCAGACATATTTTTATACAGAAATACTATATTACTCCGACATTATACGATTAAAATATACAAGTTAAGCAAGTGCAAAACAGTGTATCTTTAAATGAGGTATTATTCCGTCGTCATTGAGATTTCCTGCAAAAATCAGAAGTTTTAACCTCATTTTAAACCAATTTCTATATATATTGTACTGATTACTGGTCATCCCTGCTTCACTAACTTTACCAACCAATCAGACGTCGACAACGCCGGACCAATCAGCGAGCTCGCCTGCGAAGCACGTCACAAGTGTCCCACAGCATGGCAGCAGTCTCGTCTCGGCTGTGACCCAACCACGGGAGGCTGTCTCTGCTCTCGGGGCTTCCAAATCATACGGGGTTCCTGTGTTGGTGAGTGTGAGCTGAGAAATTGAATGGAATTGTGTATATCGGGTTTAAACCATAAATAGTGGAGTTTTGTAATTTCTACTGAGCCACAGCCACCTAGGGTAAGTCTCGGTAGCCTCAAACATGTTCTATATATTACGTAGATAAAGAAATTAATGTATTGAAAATTATTGAACGTGTTGTTAGAATTTTGGTTGGTTAAATTGAGTCATAAACATACGTTAATATTACCTTTGAATAAAGTTGAATTGAATTATTTTCATTTAGTTTATATCATTATATATTTATAAATCATATTAATTTAAAAGCAATATAACTTTTTTAAAACCTTATTAAATCGTAAAACAGAAAAACAAAATCAATAATTAAAAATGATGAAAATTTCAAGGTAAATTGATACACGAGTTTTACTTTGTGTTTTTTGAAAACAATGAGAGGAAGATTAATAATTTGAAAATATGCAATATATCAATGTAGTTTTAAAAAATGGTAAAAGTTGTCATGTAAGCATCTATGGCTTAATAATAAAAGCTTGGTAGAAAGTTTATTTTAAGTAAAACTTAAGGGAGAACACTTATCTCGAAACGCGTTGTGAATAAAATGTGTTAAAATTTATGGTTAATGGTTTTTATTTTTTTAATTTATGGCTTCAATTTTATAAAGCCTATAAAGCATGGGTGGCTCTCAAACTTACACAAAATCACAACGTGCTTCGTCTTAACTGTGCTGAACATATTCATTGGATATTCTTTCGAGATGGACTTGATTCTCTTCGTAACAAATCAGCCATTCAAGATGAAACCTAGAAGTAACTGCCAAATGGTAGTGGTCGTGGGAAAGAACAGCCTGACCTCAGATTGTCAAATATTCATTTGGGAATCTGAAGGTGATGCTGATGGTTGCATTTACTCCCAACAAACGGTTTTCTGTTACAGCGGTTCATGGCCAGGGCGATGCCGTGGATGGTAAACTGAACATATTATCATCAAGTTTATTAAGCTTGCTGGCAACCTCTGGCGGACTCCGAGAAGAAATCTTATTTGTCTGAATGAATTGTTACTGCAATGGTGCAATGTCCGACCTCATTCTCATGTTTGGTGAAAGAGTTCCACAGACAGAAATACGTTGACTTGGTTTTTCGAAGTTCCTACAGTCCTGACTTCAATCTATGTAACCGTTTTGGTATTCAACTGGATGAAAACAGACTTTGAAAAGTGGACTTTTGAAACCCTTGTTGAGGTGGAGAAGACTGCGTTGCAGTGTGCAAGAGGACTCTCCCAAGAGTCAATGAACATTGAAGTTAAACAGGTGGTTGACCACTTTCAATATATGTATATACTCGTTTCTGGAGAAAACCCTCATTGTTTCCCAAACACTTAAAGTATGGCAATTATTGAATTATATTTATAATATTGACCTCTCTATCCTGACATCAAGCTAAGCTTTTATTTTTGTAACTCCATTACCAGTATTAATTTAATGACATGGTAATTGTAAACCCAATTTTCTTATTTTTCAGATATTGATGAGTGCGATTTGAACAATCCAGCTGTTTGCCCTAAAGATTCCATTTGTCAGAATACTTTTGGGTCATACACGTGCACCTGTCGTTCTGGTTACTACAGTAATGGACTCATCTGTCAAGGTATTTACTAAGAAATAATGTGTTCTGATTTTCTCTATTAACGAACACTGTAATATAGTTCATTTAATATTAGAATAGTGTATTATTAACCGACGCAACATAATTTGTTAAACAAATATACATTATTTATTTTATTTACTACTTATACCGCTTTACAGTAGTATAAACACATTATATTAGATTATAATGCAAATTGGCATCACTTTTTATTTAAACTAATTCGCGCTTTATTTAACATTTTAGTTTGTGCCCCACTGTGTGCCTATGGGCACTATATGACCCAAGATTGCACAAAAGTCTCAAATGTTTTGTGCCAAGGTAAACTGAGTGAAGAGACGGCACCGTAATTTTTTCCCTTGTCTTTTATTCATGAATGTATTTACCCACACAATCCCTCAAATATAACACTTACCTACTCCAATATAAAGCGTTTTAATCCCCTCATCACAGCAATTGTCACGCTGCTATTTTTATTCCGTGATCTTTCGGTGTACTCTTTTGTATACTTATGCACACATTCACCTCTCTAAATGACACAGACAACTTACCCTTTTCTCCAATAACAGATGGTGACACTCTTAATGGCTTCATTCTTCTATGATATATTTATTTATAATGGAAAAATTTTCTATACAAAGCTTTTTAAAATGTTTTCAGACTTCCTGTTATAATATATACGGAATAACTTATTATTGTATATTTATATTTTTTGAAGTGCTTGAAAATTAGGCAAAGAATAGATCTAACATTTTTCTGGTTGGCATGGTATATAACTAACATAAATCAATTCAATTATATATATGAAAATAATTTAAAATACCAACTGAAATACATTGATTTCATAAAATATTTCAGTTTTTGATAAATGATTGATGGAATTTTCCTATATTACATATAAGTTATTTAAGAGTATACCTTTTTTATAAACGCATGAATGGAAATTTATTATTCATTTTTATTCGTTTATATTGTTCTGTCCAAATTTTAAAATTCATCTTTTTTTAATCATATATTATGTCCAATAAATTTGCTCTTGATTGATCGTAATAATTTAGTTGATTCAAAATACCTCTTAGTCATAAATAATGTCAAATAGTTTACAAAAATATATTTTGCAATGCATGATTGTCTAATAAGAAAGCATTTATTTAGTCCCATATAAGGTATTTGTCGAGACCACCAATATTATTGAACCGAATGCAATTAATCAACAGTATTACTGCCATTTCCAGCTATAATAAATATCTTACGTTAATGGCTGTATATTAATATGTCTACCTATTATAGCTGTTTTGTCATTAATCTCAGCATTTTCGAACATTGACTCGATCTTCATCAATCGTCACTAACCCTCTCCCCCTACGCTCTATTCTTCTCTATTGAACAACTTTCCTCCATTCGTCCCTGATTTAGCTCAACCATTTACCCAAATGAACACTTGTAAGTTGCCTGGCCTGCAGCCCTCTTTGTATCATAATCGATAAGTATTAATCAATCAATACACACCTGACTGTACTAACCAGAGAAATTAATTAATAACTAGTAGAAAGGTCATTTGTTTAAATCACCTTGGCACCAGTTGGTACTCGAATAAAGAAGTCCTCTTTCAACATTTAAAACAATGGGAAAAATCTCCTAAATGGTTACACAGACAGCTGTCGAAAAATGTTTTTTTACTGCTAGAATCGTTAGAAAATGTAACATTCAAAGTGTCGATAATGTCTCGAGTAGATAATCTTGGTTTAGCTAGTATTTTTGATTGAAAGTTTCTTGGTATCTCACCTATATCAAGTTTTAAGTAGTCGTATTCGAATAAAGCGTTATTCCAGAATTGATTTAATATAAATAAGTGTTTTACGCAAAGGCGTTGTGCAATGTAGCAATTTATTTTATAATTTAAATTTTTTAGTGCCGCCATGCGTTGACGATCTTCCTTTTGGATCCTTCTAAATAGTAGTTTTTAATTTTTTTCTACGTTACTATAGCAACTGACACTTCTATAAATTTATTTATTTTGATTTTCAAGTGATTAAAAGATCAATATTTAATCAGCAAGTAATCGGAATGTAAATATATCCACACATATAATGCAACTTGTTTGCAGCTAAATTACAGTCAATTGTATTATTACTAAATACTTATTTGAAATATTATGGGTACGACACTGTCTTAATGAACAGTCCTGTTTATTGTCAGTTTGTTATTGTCGGTCGCTCCTAGTCTACTTATAGCTCTGTGACTTGAATTACCTCGAACAAATACTGATAAAAGAAGTGACAGTTCGAATACGTACTGGAACGCGCGCGTTGGTGCAGTCAAGTGTTTATTGTCCTACTTATAACCTGCTTGTTCCTTGTGCATTTGCCCTCACCCCCCCCTCCCTCCTTCCCATCCCCTCTCGTATGCTATCTACTAATCTCATCAGTCTCCTCCCATTTTCTGAACTATCGCATTGTGTTTGTTTCTAACCTTATTCTAGTATATTTAACCCACTTGCGTTGCCTCCTCCATGACTATTGTTGGCTTTTTATTATTTTTTTATATTGCATTAATTTAGCTCCACAAAATTACGACTCATATTTATTTATAAAGTTATTTTAGCAAAAATAAGTCATTGTCCTTTATTGATCCTATCAATTAATATATTGAATTTTGTTAGTTTTTTGGGGGTTTAAAAGTTTTATCTTGTATATATTTTTACATTTTATTTTAATTGGTTAAAGGATCCTTTTTATGTTCTTCATATACTTCATCGATTATATTTTTATTATTTATCGATTGAAATACATAGATGAGATATAGTTGCTTATTACTTTTAATGCGTATTTCTTAATACATTCATTGTTTATTTGGAGTATAAGTGGTTTAATTAATTTATAACTAATCAGTGATACAGTTGTAGTTGATAGATTTCTAGAATTATTCTCAAAGTTGCTTCATTGCTATATATAATGTATGATTTGCATTGATATTTTTTGTTGTATTCGTTCAATGATTATATATGGTCTTTTGATAGCTGCATGTACTAACTAATATTTGCTTGCGGTGGTTTGCAGTTTATTTTAATATATTATTTGAATTTATTTGTATTTTTTTAAATATGAACGATATAAAAATAAATTTCTGCTTATCACTGTGCGTAGCTTGCTTATTCGTAATATATTTTGATGACCAAGTTGATTTTATACAATATTGTTGTGTGTATACTACTTTTATTCACAATAAGTAGCATAACATTTACTATCTGTATTTTTATATGTTTTATGAAAACAGTAGCTGTCCATTCGTGTTTTATACATCATGGCTATGATTAACATTTTTATCACATGTATTATTATACTGTTGGCATTTAGTTGAAGTTATCGGAATTTTTCTGTCAGACACATTTCTATATTAACATTTATCTATTCGCAGTCTAGTTATCGTGGGATTTTAAGACCTACACGCGAAGTTTATTGGCAAATTTATTTTCACCTTAGAACTTTAGCACAATGATATAATATATAGCTATAGATTGTGGAGAGGTTACAACAAGTGCACATTCATTGGTGGAACATAAATATTGTGTGTCTTGTCAAGGTTGCGTACCAAAAGGGCCGCTGAGGTGCTTCGGGAATTACATGAATATTTTCAAGAAAGGGTATTTTTCTCCCAATAATGTTATAGATAGGCTAATCTTTACAGTGTACTTGTGGTTACAATACAGAAAAAACATGTTATGTTGCTAAAATGTCTTTCATCTGTACAGACTTGTATATACCCAAACATCAACCGAACATGCATACACAAACACGTTTGCTTACATTATTTTTGATCATATAATGAAGATTGCTGTGTGCAAAATATTGTAGATTACTTTTTGGAAAAGGTTATCAGGTATGACAAGTATTATAGCTTTGGCGAGTCTAAACTTGGGCATTTGGTAAGCAATTTCACTTTAACTCGCGTGGATTTTGTTTCATTTATATTTCGCTTTCGTCGTGTTAAATTGTCTTTGGAGTGGACTCTTATATGAGGAAGGTATTGATTTAATTAAAATCGAACAATTTTGAATGAAAACTAATTTGGGATACATCATTTCATATTATATGGAGATGTACAGTTGATTATGTGTTTTTACTAATAGATTTTGGGTTATAAACTGAATGACCCTTGTTGTTTAAATTTAAGAAAGAATTAAATGATTGATTTGCAATTTAATATTTAAAATGTTCATTAAAAACATTTGAAATTGCGTAAAGTTGCCTGAAAATGTGACAATTTTATTACTTTTGAACTTTTTAATCAATTCATGTGTTTTATTGAAAATAATCGATGTATAAAATACAAATTGAATTTGTTAAAAAATATCTACATGCAATTTAGTTATATGTGAAAATTCTGTCTTTTTATCAAAATTATAATTTACCTAAAATTCACAATTTTTAATCGATATAATTGCAAAATTTAATGAACGAAACTTAAAATATAAAATTTTAAAATAGTCATAAATGTTTTATTTACATGTAAAAAATACCGTTAGTAAATGTAAAATTTCTATAAATTATACATTATTTTAAACCATTGGACCTAATTTTACTAGCTGTATATACTTCATAATATAATAATATGATATAAATTTTGAAATTGTAATCCAATTTTCCATCCAGACAACTAACCTTTTTTTGACATACTTAAATTTCGATCAGCATGATATATTTTGAACAGAATGTAAATCTTGTATTTTTGTATTTTGTCTGTTATCTTTATCTCATGGTTTACGAGTATATGACACATTATGACATTAACTGACTGATCTGCGATGACAAGGATAATCAATAATGATGACACTAGTTTTTTGTAGTTTATCTATGAGCTGCTGAGCGATGATTCAACATGTGATTGCACCTGCATACATGCAGCGCTTGACTGGTTTCGCTGACACACTGTAATCCTCTTTTGACAAAAACGATTTACTTCCTATATTCGGTTTTTATGAATGGTCTTGTGAAAGAAAAGAAAAGATATAGAGGCTGTCTTTGAAAGGGGATAAGGAATTTGTTTCCGCAAAAGTAAGAATGATTATTTCATCACATAATCACAAAATAGGATATGAGACTTATTCTCAAATTCTGTTCTCACGCTGTGTTTGTATGTATAGATAGTAATGCGATCTTTGTTTGGTATTGAATTCACCCATTTTGACGGGGTAAAGAGCTTTCGAAACTATGTACAGAAAAAAGCCTTGGAGCACCTTAATGTGATGTTTGATTTCGTGTGATATTTAGAGCTGCAATTGTGAAACACGGTTTAATATACATATTTCATAAACTATTACGTAATATACTGCATTAGGAATTTTCCTGATACAGTTTTACGCATCTCGAATTAACGAACAAATTACGCACTATAGCCTTTATTTAAAACAGAAGTGCAACAGGTTTAAGAAAACATTTACACGGCTGGTGTGTCGGTCTTTGTGAACGTTAACCCTTAGTAACACATGCAGATGAAGCTTTCTTAGAATTTCTTCGATCGGTGTTGAACTCGGCATATATTCATTTTGTACCATCTGGTTTTATGAACCAGCCAAATATTCGTGTATACCGTCTTGCTGTTAGTATATGGCTAGAAAATGGCTAGGTACCTAGATTTCAATATAGCTCGAATATATTTAACCTCTCTATTCTATATAATGCTTTTAAAAGGTGAATTTTGTGAATTAATCTGCGTATAATTGCTAATCGAGAAATGATCTTCTATATATTATATTTAAAACTATGACTACATATTCATATATGTGTAAAATATATATATTATTAAACGTTTTATATAGCATTAATATATGTTTAACATTTTTTAAAAGAAAGAAATAGTAAAAAAATATATATAGTTGGCAATCTATTAAATCGACCTTTGATCTGCATTTCTTATATAGACTATTTATTCACCTTTTCATCTTATTGTCTTACTTTTGTAGAATGCATTCCTAAATATTTCGGCGTATACATACACAAAGATATATGTAAGTGATTTTGTGTGAAAAGTTTTAATATTCATCGATGATTCACCGCGAGACACTTAGATGTCTTGTGAAACAATAAAAATGATATTTGTCTGTCTTACATTGAAATAGAGACTTCTTAAGAGATGTATGACATTATCTATATCTATATATTCTTTAAAATAATATTATTACGTAATAATTTGGTTCTGCAATTTTTATTAGCTTTATTAATAGATCAAAATGTTTGCAATAACAAAAAGTTTCATATCAAAAGGAGATCTATAAATAATATGTTTATGTGGCAATTGTTGTAAACAAGATGTTTTTCATAAGATCAAATTTCTCGAAATCATAGAATGCAAAAATTAATATATAGACTTAAATAAATAATGTGAAATAATTAACAACTTACTCGCTTTTAGAAAAAAAGTGTTCATTGGCCAACGTATTATTCGTTAGTTGAATGTTGCTTTATGCTTCTAGTATTTCTACTAAATGTAAATATCTTTTATGAAGGACAATTTTCATTAAATTCGTATATAGTATCATTAGTCGTATTAAATATAAATAGCGTAAATTTTAGCAAAATGTGTCGTAAAATTAAGTCAGCCGTATTTTTACGAAACTAAATAAGTGGACTTGCAATTAGGACAAACCAGGCGATTTTGTATTGCAGAAAAACGTAATTTTCATAAAAAAGCCGGTAATTAGCTGTCGTTTTGGATTTTTATTTGTCGAGTAATTATGCCTTAAAAATTTACTAAATGAACTGTTTGAAGCTAACTTTACTTATAACAATATATTGTTGAGTATAATTCTAATAAGTTGTTTATTTTTCTGTCAAAATCAGGGAAATTTGAAGATAATTATGTTCACAACTATATTTATGATATAAACTTTTATTTTGTTTATACGTTTTGCTTTATATATGTCTTATTTTTAGTTTTGTATAAAGCTATATACATTGGAATACAATTTAGATTATTAATCTAGTTTTATTGCGAGACGGTTTTTCTTTGAAATTTCTTATTTTTGACTAATATATCCATATACATATATATACATTCAAATCGAGGCATGCTAAATAGTGTATTGCTGAAAATATATATATAGTCCTTCAAAAGTCAAGTGGTCTTCATATATAAGTGAAATTGCATTTCAATTAGATTGATTTGTATTGCAGTGAAGAACATATTTTTTTCAAGGGTGATCAACAGGATATATGTTTGTACCTACATGAAGACAAAAATATTATTCTTTTACAAATAATCAATTTGTGAAAATAACTCAGGATATTTGTTATAATCGGTCATAATATGCCAGTCCAATATTGTCTTTTGTTTTCTCAACACTTCTCAAGATATTTCTCAAGATGTTACCTATACTTATTAGATATTGAAACTTATTTCTTTGCTGGAAATTCAACCTATATATATATATGTATATATATTGTTTGGAAAGGAATAAATTTACATGATTTTTATGTCCATGTAATAACATAAAACATGGTCTATGTGTTGAATTAGAGACTTTTAGATCTGATGGTGAACAACAACAATTAAGTTTAAAATTATTAATTCGTTCTTTGGTTGTGATTCAGCCTTTCTGTTAAATACAATGACACAGCTCTAATTGCCTTTTGGTGTATATATAGACTCCGTGTGATTACACTTTCAAATAAGAAAGAACTATTGCATTTATAAATAATACACTCACTTTTCTTATTTCTTGACAACACCTATAACTTTTTATTTACAGAAATAAGTTTGTTTTCTTTTCATTCCTTTTATTATTCTTTCATTCATTGGTTTCTTTGGCAGGCAGTGGAGTTAAGTTTAATGAATTATTAACTAAGCAACTCGCCAGACAGAGAGAAGGAGAAAGATATCTAACTAACTAACTAATAGCAGACAACGGTTAGGCCTATTCTGTCCTTCTCTTCGGAACAAATGAGGACTCGCCTTTTTGCTTTTCACCGTCTGTCATAGGCTAACCGTCTTGCTTGCTGTTCCGTTGGCAAGACAAGAGAGGGGAGGGGGAGAGGAGATTACTGTATCCTCTTACCTCGTTTTTCTCTCTCAAAAGTAAGTTACCCTCTCGCCGTTGTGTGTGAAGGCTTGCTTGCATGTGGGTGGCTGTCTGTCTTAATCCAGCGTTTTATTGAAACCATCGGGGGGATTATTATCAGAAGAATCGCGCACAAATCTCCACCTATTTTTTTACTGACCTCCGTTTTAATTACTGGCGTACTTTTATCATCCAGTTGGAATATTTTTTTTTCAAAAATTGTTGAAATAATCGCCGTTATTTAATTATTTATTTCTTCTTAATTTGAATTCTACTTTGCGTCTGTCGCAGCCTGTATTTTTTTGGGAGGGGAAAGTTAAAATAGTATTTTGTGCAAAAGTCAATTTTCAATACGGCAGCCCGAAATGACAGACAGGCACTACGCCACATGACACCAGAATTTACCCGTGATCGGATTACTCCGCCCAATACTCTGACAAATTATACCCACTCTCCCTTTCGACAATTTGAGTGAGCGACCAAGCGCGTGGTACTGTGTGTGTATGTCATCTGTCAAAACAATCAGTGGTTTTGTGTCAACAGTAAATTTTGCACCACCATACAGAACAGACCAACTGCTCAATTTAATACTCCCTCGTCCCACTTTGTCTAATATATATATATTCTTAAAAACGCAGGCAATGGTATTGTTATTGTAATAGGCGATCCATTGATTAGAAGATCTTTTTTGCAAGGTGAGATTTTTCTAAAGCGTGTTCTAATGTCAATTGTGGAATTATTTATGTATTCACTGAGCACCGTCACGGTCAATACCATTGCCATGTTCATCGTTGGTGTTAATCATTGCCTTGAGTAGAAGAATAGTGTGTGGCCATTTCTTTTATCCATGCCATCGGCTTTGTCGCTACAAAACGTGGCCATTGTAGCAAAATCATCGCTTCCGCCAATAAAATTCAGCTATCGATCGGCTCAGAGACGTCCGAAACATCTCTCAACTGCGTCATCGTTTTTGATTGGCCAGGGCGGCTTTTACTGTTATTTATCGATTTTTGGGGGTGTGAGGCGGCCCCGAATTCCGCCCGCGAGTATAGGGGAGTATGATGACCACGAGACTCTCGGATTGTTGTCAACAACAGCGTATTCTTGCTGCTCTGGTGATAGCGATAACAATCATGGTGGTGGTACTTCCCGTAACTAGAGGGGTTGCTAACGCCGCTTTCTCGTCTTACTATAATGACTACTCTCAAGTGGACCATGCTTCCCTGTTTTCAGCCTGCAATGCTTGTCCGCCGGGGTTCTACGAAGCTCAACAATGCGCCAGTGTCCGAAACACTCACTGCATACGTAAGTTATTCATATGCTACTATTATGTAACTGCACTACTTATAAATAAGTAGTTTCCCTTAGAACAGAACAAAGGGAAAAATATGAAAACTTCTAATTTAGGAAATAATCAATACTTTTCAATAGATTTAAATAAAGTAAAAAAAATGTAAAATCAAATAGTTAGATTTGTTAATATTATTTAGCTCATATGGAAATGAGGTATGTATTAAGCATATCTTGGTTAATAGTTATACCTATATTTCACAGTCTATATATGACTTTTGATTCCTTTTTTAAGTATTCGGATTTATTACTACGCATATAATTGTCGAAAACTGTTTTTATTAGAACTCCAGAATGTGTTTGCTATATTTAATACATTGAATGTAATTTTTATTGAATTAGTTATCATTAACACATAAATTACAAATATTGGAAATTAATATTGTAAAAGATTTATTCCAAGAAATCAAAAACCTATAAATCCTTGTCTTTTATATATTCTTCCAAGTTGCAGTCTGCGTTGAATTATATGTAAAACGATCATACGAATAAGCATATATAGCATTGAAAGTGTAGTATAATGAGTTTTCTATACGGAAGTGTAAAAAGAGTTCAAGTTCTGGTTATTCACGCGTTAAATAAACTTCCTTCATTAATTCGATACAGCGTATATACTATACAATTATTCATTACACAGATGATTAAAGAAAATAGTTGAGTAAAGGATTCTTTTGATATAATTAATCAATGGAATGCGTATTGATTTGTACTTAATTGTGTGTTTCGATGCCCCATATACAGGAAGAAAATCGGATCATATACGAATAATGGGAACTTTAAAATATATAAATAATTCAAATATTCACATAAGAATTTACGGCATTTGTAAGATTAATAGTTATTGATAAGTAATCAATTTCATTTATAAACGATGTTTGTATCACAGGAGTACCTTTAAGCATAATGTACCTACTCGTATAAATGATTTTGTTTTTTACTTTGTAGCTTTCCTTTGCTTAAATCTATAATTTGGTAATTGGTAAATTAATAGATAGATTTAGTGTTGAATTTATGACACGATCTATATATATATAGAGTCCTTTCGTGATTGGTTCTGGCTTTTCTTGAAAACCCTGAAAATTAAAACACTCAAATTCAATAATGACATTATTTAAATCGCATACTTTAAAGTCAATTTATTAAGAGCGGATAAAACGATAAAAAAATAGATTCCAATTTATCCTAATTTTAGTATATTGATTGAATTAACAGTAAATCCACCTAAATAAGTTATTTGTTTTATTCGATGCGAACCGTAGGAACTAAGTGGATAATTATATTTGACTTTCTTTTCTATTTAAATATAAATTACTGTATTCTGTTTAGGTGAAGCAATATCCTAATGATTAAACCGTATGTATATCGAGATAATCAATAAGACTGATTGATTTAATTAATTGTATTTCTGCATTCTATACGTGTATCATACATAATTGGCAGAAAATTTGTAAGGAAAAGTACGATTTGGGCAGCTTTCTGTAAACTTTAAACCGCTCGAAAGTGTAATATATATACACATTTAGAAGGGGAAGATCACAAGCAATCACCTATATAAGTATGGCGTTGTCGTGTTTCTCTAATAAGTTTACATAATGGGGATATAATTGGGAAACCCTTAGATATAAGTTTGGGTCTCCGCCTGCGTTCATTATTCCATTTAGTCTACGTATAATTGCTATCAGCAACTGTTTGTAATACCTACTTACTAATATATTATATATACCTACTATAAAAGGCAAAGTTGTGGAAATATTAAAATAATTGATGCGTGTTATAGTTGTAAAGATTTCGAACTCATACATACATAATGACCACCGACCACCCATGTGTATGTGTGTGCGAAAGTTAACATATGATTCGATATAATGTCAGTAATTTTGCTTACATCAAACAAGTAGATAAATCTAGACCTATGGCAATAGGTCGTTAGCTAGTAAAGCTAAGCGAACTATGTAGTAGGTAATATAGGATAGTT
>JAYRBW010140856.1:0-12964 GCA_036023295.1 Invenusta paracnida | reverse complement strand
TGTACGTGCTCGCCTTTCAGAATAATCCAAGAAATATTATGAAATAGTTATAAAGCGAATAGGTTTGCATACGTGGCCAGTGCGCTTGGCGACATTTTTTACTTATTTTGTTTAGCATACACACACACACATACATACATAGATACAATTAATCTAACCAGTATAAATAATCTCTGCTAACATTAGTGAATGCCATATTTAACCTAATTAGCGTTCATCGTGCGATGTATAATTTATTTACAATAGCATAGATTTTTTTAGTTCATAAAATTGGTTTAATCTGATCTCGCATACAATAATAAAATGGTGTTATTTTTCATTTACCCGCTGATGAGATTAACAGGAGATTAATTGAAAATTGGTGGAGTCAGTTCCAAATTTGTTAATAAATTCTTTTAAAGAGTCATTTTTATATAATTTATTGAAAGAGTAATTCAGTCAATGGTGTGAAATCCCTTTGAGAATGTACCCGCTCAAGTGTTTATATTGTCACATATTTCACAAGGGGGGAAGGGAGGGTTTATGCTCTCACATATCCAGCAGCTTTCCCTGGGAAGAGGTGTGGGGCGGAAGCTTCGAGACACGTGAGCGCATATATACTACTACTCTCTATAACTGAGTATTTTAATGTCAAAAATAATGAGTTAAGATAAAATAATTACACACATTAATCATAAAAAATAATAATTTACAAACTCAGTATTAATTAACATATAGACGACAATACAGTGATTTCCGTTATCATCAATTTATTAATATAATTCAAACATTTCAATTTGTTTAAATATTACACAAATTAGATTCAATCAATAATTGTAACAATCTTTCTTATAACAGGGTTTCCGTGGATTTCCTCCCAAAAAACAACATGACTGGTACCACACAATAAATAGTATACATAATAACTTTTAAATTTGCAATAGTTTATGCAACAATTTTAGGAAGAAAGATAAACGAATGTACAATTATTGCGAAGATAAACAATTTATTTTTGTCCAATCGTGGACATTTTAAGTTTTTTTAAACGACTACTAAAAATATTAATTGGTATAAATATAAGTCAAAAACATACACATACAAAATTATTATGCCACATAATTATATAAAAACCGTAGAAGCTGAATTATTTTTGTATTTTTATCATTTATAACATAAAAAACCTGTTTAAAACATTAATTCAAATAATGATGCTTTCTATGAAATGGTACATTCATTGTCCCAAAAATTTGTGTCATGAGCGTAACGGAATTCAAGATAAATAGTTGTATAACTTCGTACTTATGGATAATATATTTACAAAAGTATTTCTAATAATATTCCACGCCATGAGAATAAAATTTATACAACATTTTCTTGAATAATGTATTTCCTGTCTTGAAAACGAACCAACTGTTCGTCATGCGTAACTCTTTTATAGAAAAATATTTTTACAAAATATAATAATTCAATTTTAAGTAGAAATAATAATAATAATGATATCGAAGTAAAAATAAGTGAATTTAGTTAATAAAAGTATGTGTCAATAAAAATATTAGTTTAGAGACAAAACACGTTACGTTTGAGAAACATTTACTCATTTTTAGAACTACTAGAGGTATTATATATTGCAGTACAAATTAAAAGATAATATACAAATCGTTTTTCGAAAATTAATTAAGTTCCTCATATATTAATTAAGTAATATATAATATAACAATAAAAAAAATATATTAATTAAAATACAAGTATAAAAATTCGTTACGAGTCAAAAATTACTTTTCCAGGTTTTCCATGACCGCCAAAACCCCGTTATAAGACTTCATACACTATAATAATTAGAATGTGCAGTGCATCTTTCAAAATCTAAAAAATCAGACATATTCAGATCATTTGATAATACCGTAATTATGATTGTTATACTATGCAGAAAAACTGCTACACTACTTTCTGCAGTCATAACAAATTTACAAAATTGTACGTTTATAATTTGTCCTAATAAAAAGTTCATCCAATACACTACTCAATACCAACCAGTCCATATTTAATGCATCATCTTACCATTTTTTATATCTAATTCTGATTTCAGCCATTTTACTTCTTTCTTCAAAGAAACCACACGTGTTTTCAATTTCATTGCGCTTGTGACTGTAATGAAAATTAAATTAAAGTTTACGTGAATTAATACTGAAGCATTTGAAATAATTGTAAATCGTACATGACACTATAAATAGAGATATATATATGTGAATAAAATTAGTCTGCATTTACTGAAAATGTAAAATAATACGTTTGGAATTATTTATAAAATTTAGAGGCAAAATATACAAATCAAAGAAGTATTCATAAAATATCTAATAAATAATTTAGACAATTCATATTTAAATAAAGTAGCATTAATCTACTAATTTTAATTTAATAAAAGCAGGTGTTAGTTGGATCAAATCATCGTGAAGGCATAGAAAATGAACAAATAAATAGAAACACATTTAAGTAAGATTGAAATAAGGTACGCATTTACATATTTAAGTGAATATCGTCTGAGAGATTCAACTCGTTTACTGAAATATGAATAATTATTACTAATAGTATAACAAACAGCTTATAGCGTGCAAGCAACATAATTAACAATCCTTGTCAACATATAATCTATAATTTATGCTATTAAAATTGTTACATAATATATCTATAAATGCGTATATTACGGTCATATCTGTGATAAAATAATATAACAATATTCCTGTTCCATTGATTACAAGATATTTACCGTTTTCAAGGGGTAATATGTGTGAATAATATGATTAATTAAACATTATATTACTACCGTTACTCATAGTAGCATCAAGCAGAGTTAAAACGAAAAATCACAGATAGTATGCCTGCAAGCCTTCAAACAGAAACATGAGAGTATGTCATTAAATCTAAATTACTGCGCTATGTTATTTAAGAGAACGCGAAAGAGTGGCTACTACACTTGGTTCACAAACCAGTGAATCGGTAGTTTGAAACTTGCTAAGTACAAAACACAATTCTAGTAGATTATAGTTGCGATTAAAAAGAGTATAACCAATAATATTACTCAGATAACCACATTAGATTCAACAGAGAAAAATATTTAAACAAACGAAATACTATACTAAATTGGAATGAATTAAAAACACTAAAAATACTTAAATGAAAAATATTTATTTTGTAAAAATAATATAATGAGAAAACCTCAAAGCCAATGACATACAAAAGTAACTAACCATTTCAAGACATTAAATATGTTACAGTATATTCATATGCACATACATAGATTTAAAAATAGTATAATGGAATACACCAAAAGTGTATTACATAAAATCAATGAAAGAACAGAAGATATATACGAACATAGTTACAAATAAATACATAAATAGTTAATATAAACTTATGGAAAATTATTTACAAATGTTTAATATAGTGTCAAAATACGACCGAACAATAAACACTTACTTAGATCATTAAATGTAAACAATCCAAAACTAAAAAAAGAAATTTAATGTCAAACACTGTCATTAAGCTGCATGTATTTGTAATTCCTGCTCTATATTTGTCACAAAATTAATTCATCCCGATCTGTTATGGAAACAATTTAGCTCCAATTAGCATTACATAGAAATATCATTGTGTTTTGTACGTTTTTGATTGTATACTTGTGATGGCGCGATAAATGAACACAAACAAAAATCACACAGAAACGGTGTTTAATTTGTATGAATACGTTTGTGATGTACAAGATGTCCAGATAATCCGAAGGATTTATTTCATATGTCGCAGTTATGCGGTTTCTCATCTGTATGGATCCGCCTGTGGTTTAAACGATTTGAAGATGTTCTGAACGATGTATTACATATGTCGCAATTATACGGTTTCTCTCCAGTATGGATTCGTTTGTGCTTTATTAGAGAGTCAGATATTCTGAACGATTTATTACATATGTCACAGTTAAACGGTTTCTCCCCTGTATGGATTCGTTTGTGCCCTTGAAGAGTGTAAGATCTGCCAAACGACATATTACATAAGTCGCATTTATACGGTTTTTCGCCTGTGTGGGTTCGTTTGTGTTTTTTAAGGTTTGATAAAATTGAAAATGATTTAAGACAAACATTACATTGGAATCGTTTCTTATCTGAATGCAAACGTGAGTGAAGGATATGGTTAGATTGATTTGAAAATTGTTTATTGCCAACATTGTACTGATGTAAAGTTTCCACCAAATGTACGCCTTTATATTTTTTCAAGCTAGAAGCATCTGGAAATGTGCTCCGACATACTTCCCTTTCACGAGGGTTATTATTATCTTGTATCACACATCTGTGCTTCTTCAATATAGAAAGATGTGTAAAGGATTTCTCACACACATTACAAGAGTAGGAATCCTTCGTAGAAGATCGGGGTATCGAATTGAAGGTTGTTACTGAGAACTCCAAAGCAGAATTCAATGGAGCACCGTTGTTAATCTGTAATAAAACGTAATATAGATAAGCAAAATTCAGTAAATAATTTAAAAAAATGTTAAATTATCTGCGACAGTAGAAATAACATCCATTAAATCAACATGGAAATATCTGCATTTAAAAATTGAGCTATGAAGAGTGAACTGCTGAAACCTATTAAAATCCGAGATGATTGCGAATATTGAGACTAACTAGAGGTGTTCAGAGATTTAAAAAAATTGAAAATCTATTATTAACAAAATTGATCTTGGTTTTTTAAAATTGATGTCTAAAAATTATCTACTATTACTTATCTATTGAATATATTGATTGTGTATTGAATAAAAATTACATAAAATTTGCGAACATTATCCAAAGTAAAATACTGTATTATTTATATTAAAAGCGTTATACCTATACGAAGATATATCAGGTGTGATCTGCTCACATTGTTGCTTTGACACATTTTCTATTTTGAAACTTGCTTACGAAGGTGTTTCACAAAAATCTGTAGTCATTATTGTTAAAGGGAACACATTAAGAACAGATGCACATTATAAAATACACATAAAATATAAATAAAAATTTCGATCAACAATGCCTTTAATGTAACATAATTACATACTAAAAGATGTAATACTACTGAAATTTTTAAAATATAGCAATAGTATAGATCACCGTTTCTTAACTGGAGATGAATTTCCTCCTGGTGAGAATTTTCGAAATATCAGGGGGGAAATTTGTCGTTATATCTAAAAAATAATTATGCTGTTCGCCTTTCACAATTCAGCTGCACATAGTCCAATTTGTGAAGGAAAAGTAAGTGTAGAAATCTTATTACAATTTAATTCCTATTATGACTGTGATTTGATTTACAGTTTACAATATTGCTGTTAATAATATTACAAATTTGTTAATTTGTAAAACTGTAATAACATTAAAAATAGGTTTGAAACTAACAGAAATCGTTTTGACACATTGGACCACCACAGCTAGTATACAACCATTTTAAGAATAACAAACCATAATTGATGATAAAGCAAAATATATGACTAGAGTGACACTAATAATTAACACATATTACATAGTATTTTAACAAAACAATTCAGATAACAGATTGTGGCCCTCATTGTATTGACAAAATTAAGTTTCAATAGTTCATTTCACATAGTTTCAAAGTAGATATTTCGTGCATCAAGATCAGAGATGCAAACGTTGCAACTTTTGTATGCAAATATACATATTGAAGTACGTGTTTACTCGCTATATATATAAATATATTGCGCATAATTACAAATCTCTACATACAACAACATTTAACCAAATACTAGTGAAAGTATCGATTATATCAAGGCATAATAATTCACAATTTGCGTCATAAATGAAATGTAAAAACGTATGTGTAATTTTTATACTTATTAACACATACAATATGAGCTATACAAAATAAACATTAACTGTTTATATGTACATCTTTATCTTCCAAGAACTACGAAACATCTCAAATACTGAAAAGACAAATGTTGTTTTATTTCTACATTTGAGTAAAAAATATTGTAATATAAAAACAGTCAATTTTATTACCTCAAGACATGGCGATTCTGTTTTAATAATTGTAGACGGGCCCAATACAATGCCAGTATTCAGTGTTGACATCTGAAAGTTTTCAAATAATAAATACAGGAAATACTACTAAAAAGCTCAAACTACTACACATATTGTAGTAGTCCTCGAATAAAAATGTCAGAAAAAATAAATTACAACAGAATATGTTCCTCCTTGAATAATAATTATTATAATAATAAATGAAACTACTTGTGATTAATACAAAATAAGTTATATACGGATCGAGCCTTCAATCCACATTACGCTCTGATATTTTAAAATATTGAATACGTAAAATATAAAATCAATCACAAAGTTTAAGCTCTACATATTTTATTTCAACTTAGGAAAACATATAAAAAGTAATGATGAATTAGTATTCTGCAAATTACAAGGATAAGTTTATTAAACATTACTCTTTAATAAATAATAAAAATATTTATATTATTGACTAGCTTACTTGAAGTAAATTATTTCAGGTGCAAATAGAACAATTTTTATTAAGCCAGAAAAATAATTTTGACAGAATACACACAAATTCAATGTTTAATGTTATAAAACGCGAAAAAGATAGTTGGTGATAACAAAGCAGATTCGGGGAATAGTATAAAAAGATTGAAACCTACAACATGCTATTTAGTAAATATAAAGAAAATATAAATAATAGGTTATGTCGGAGTATATTTTCAAATTGGTGGTAATGACTGAATAAATAATTCTAGTTGCCTTGCCGAAACACAATGCATAAAAGTTATTTAACAGATATTAAAAACTTCATTTTACAAAATGAACGAAAAACAAACAGAAAGAAACTATGAAACTGACACAATTTCGTTTGCATTAGAAAAGCCATATGCGCAATACAATTATCACTGGCTTACCATATTTGCTGTGTCGATGCATTCAATAATCTGTGAATTGGAAGAAGTATTCACGATATCTTTCTGTGACTGCTTTTCTCCATTGGATGAGTTGGGAGATGACTGATAAGAGACCTCAGTATGACATGGAGCCAATGATTGTCTGTGATGAGAAGAGGTGTTTTCTGTTGTGGAGGTAGTTTGAAGATGCTCATTTTGATGTTTTGTTGAAATACGAGAACAAGCAGTCACAGACGACGCCACTGGAGATTTCCCTTTAATAATGTTTAAAACGTTTGATTGAAGTTCAGAACTGTCAAATACTGATGATGTCAGGATCGTCTGTAGAATGCGTAGATTCTTGCACACGACATCACTTGATAAAAATGCTGAAGCTGAAATAAATAAATAAAGATTGATATGAGCAACATTGACTATTCAATATTTTTCAAGTTTGCAGGGTTCAACATTTTTATACGCTTCCAAGCGTTTATGACAAAATTTTACATTTTAACAATAACAAATTTAATATATATTATATATACACAATTTCAAAATAACTGTAACACATCTTAAATGTAATTAAATAACGAACAAAACTTTCTAAAAATGTTTTGTCAATGATTTCAAAAATTTCAATGTGTCTAAATATTATTCACAAATTTTAAATAACTACATACAAACAATAAAATAATATACATGTGCGGCATAGTATTTTATAGTTTAAAATATTGTATGATATTTCATAAAATTAATGCCACTGCCTGCAAATTTGATATAAATAGAATCACACGTTTGCAGAAAATTGTGGAAAGATTGTAGTCACATTATTGCGATAATACATCCAAATTAAAAAGTAAATGAATAGTACATCAAATATATTATTATAAAGAAAAGAATAGTGTAAAAATAGTACTACTGCTGCATATAAAGCCGTTCATTGAGCAAATAAATATCGAGACAATATGACAAGATAAACAACAGAAAATTAGATTCAATAATAAATAATTTTATAAAATTGACCAGTGAAATATGATATATATATTGAAACAATCTTGCTCCTAAATAGTCGTGATAGTAAATATAATATAATCTATATCGAATCTTATATAGTTCCAATAAAGACAGATATTTTGAACTTATGATTACTACAATATAGTAAAAACTAAAGCCACCTTCTACAGTTTCAACTGGTTTAGGAAATGTGTTGCCATATAAGTTGTCTAGAAAAATAGTTCAGTCAACACGCCCAACAGAAAACCAATCATACCATTTTTTAAATCTAATTCTGATTTCAGCCATTTCACTTCTTTCTCCAAAGAGACGACACGTAATTTCAATTTCATTTGGCTTTGTGACTGTAATGAAAATGAAAGTTGTCATAAATAAATACTTAAAACGTATAAAATATGTAAACATGTACTAATAATGCCCTGCTGTCTTGTTAAAATAATACATTTTGAATAATTCGTGCAATTTAAAGACAAAATACAAACCAAAATAATATTCACAAAATAAATTTAAATAATGTATGAATAATATCGTTCATTTTTGCACAAAGTAACATTTTAAAATTTGTTACATAAAAGAATATCAGTTACATCAAGATTCAACTTGTTTACTGACATTTTGTGAGTAATTAAGAGTATGTAAAATAGAGTGTACAAGCAACATACATAAAAAATACATGTAAACTTATTATTTTTAATTTATGCTGTAAAATTGTTTTATAAAACTAATTTAGAATTGAGTTATTAAGCTCATGTCTGCGATTAAAAATATACAAATATTCCTGCAAGATATTTACAATTATCAATGGTTGATTTGTGCAAATAATATGAGTGTTTAGACATACATATACTCAAATTGTGAACAGAAGAATTTCAAATAAAAAATACAGCTAACATGTCTGGTAAGCCAGTAAAAACATTTAAAACTGTAATCTCTTAGATCAGTTACACCCGAAAAGTGTTTAGGCGTGCGTGGCACAGTGGGTAACACGCTGGACTACAAACCAGTAAATCGGTAGTTGGCTGTAGTTGGAATTGCGTCTATTACGCTCATATCTACGATTAAAACAAGTAAAAATATATATATAATATAAATTTATTTACAAATGCATATATATATATTTAAATCACACTCTTTTAAACACAAAATACTTAAAACAGTTAAGATTTAAACAAACGCAATATTTCGACAAAATTCACTTTCATATAGTTTATTATTTTTGTACCACATATCTGTGCGTACTACAACAATATACAAAATTATTACATATATGTACATTACATCATTAAAGCATTTGAAAATTGAACTATATGGGGTAGTCTATCGAAACTGATTTATAATCGAAATGATTGAGCATATTGAGACTAACCTGCATAATCAGAGGTGTTGAGATAAAATCTCTGAAAATGTACCAACAATAACTTGATTTGAATTTTTATAGCTCCATTATCCATAGTAAACGATCAATACAGCTATCTACAGTTAACATTGTCCAATATTTATATGTTTATCAAAGATATCGATCGTTTATTTAATGATAAATTTATAAAGTTATATACTGTATCATATATAATATGCGTTTCAAACATTATAACTTCTTTGTGTAATTAATAATATTAGAGTATAATGTATTTCCCCACATTACTTATATACATATATTGTGTATAATTTAAGATATCAAGATATATCAAAAGTCAACTAAATACAGAAAGCATCGATTATATCATGGCATAATAGAAAACGGTAATATAACATTTGTACCACAAATTGAAGGTAAAAGCGCATTATATGAATGTTTATACTTCAAAAAAAGATGATATACGACATAAACATAAACAATATGTTATATATACTCATTTGGTAAGGACTCCGAAACACTAAAAGTACACAAAAGACAAATTGCAGTTTTATTTTCCACATTTTAATTAGAAACATACAATATAAAAAGATGGTTAATATAATTACCTCAAGAAATGGCGGTTCGGCTTTAATAATTGTAGATGGGCCCAATACAATACCAGTATTCAGCGTAGAAATCTGAAGAATGTTGAATAATGAATATTTTAGAATTAAAAAATAAAAAGAACCTGTCCCTGCCAGAATACAAATAAATGAAACAACTTGTGAATAACAAAATATAAAGTAATATATGGATTGAGCTTTCAATCTATAATAAGTCATATTGAAAACGTAATACATAAACTACGATATTAAATAATAGTAAAAATCAATTTCAACATATTTCAAATTAACAATGGTCAACATTTAAAAAAATTGGAGATTAATAATTTTGAGCATTACAAAAATAATTATTAATTTCATCAAATATTAAAAAATCACTCAAAATTTCATTTTAACAAGCTAAATTGCATCAAATAATTTCAGGTGCAATAATAAAATAAGTTCTGTAATTATTTTGTGTTGATACATTGTTACACAAAATACACTCTGGAAATGGGAAGATGGAAGCAACACCAGTGAAAGCTGGACAGCAGGAAGACTTTGCACGAGAATGCAGGCAGAAGCAGTGGCACTTAAAGAAGCCGCGGCAGAGAAAAGAAGAAGAAAAAAGAAAGACAAGGCGTTCAAAGTACTGTGCGACAGAAAAAGCCTCCTAGCGAAACTAACAGGAGGGTCCCATGGAGCAAAAGATAAAACCCTGAACATCTCGAAATATATAAACACCATTATGAAAAATAACATGCTCGAACTACAGTGGGTGCCAGGTTAGGACGAATTCCTCACAAGCGCCAGAATGGAGGCAAAGTCCAGATTAAAGGAAGAAGCAGCAAGACCAGCAGCAAGAAAAATAAACTCAGGAAGCCTTAGAAGCAGGCATGGTTCTGGGAGGTCAGTGAAGGCGGCAGTGCAAATTAAAAAGCCTTGGAAGGCCTCATTAACGAAGGCAGAAAAATCTACCACCAACTCAGGCGAGGTAAATGGCCGGGATCAAGAGGATACATGAAAAGCCTGAGAGCGAATGATAACATAGACAATAAATGCCTACAATGCAGTGTCTGCCAGACGGTGAGACACATCCTTATAGAGTGCGGTGACGTGGAGGAGACACACTAGAGGAGGATAGCTTGGTGACCTTCACCCTCAGTGCCAGACGCCGTCAGGGATGGAAGGAAACTACTCGTTTTCATCCATAAAGTGCCTCGCAACCTTATTGGTAACGCACTATGAGTTTAATTCAAATTGTGTAAAAGAAGAAGAACTTTAACAGTCTTCCAGGCTGATGAGTCAAAGGTTGGCATACTTATTCCATAGATGACAAGACTGCTGAGAAGTAATTTCAAGATGCAAGAGATCAAGATAACTGACCTGACTGAAGATGACTGGCTGACCCAGCTTGATGATGAGCTTTCTATTGGCATGCATTGCCATATACTTTTTCCAACTGTGAGGAAATTGCACCAGCCACTCAACAAAAGTTCATGTTCGAACTCCATCAATTGTATATGGCATGTGTGAAGAAAATTTGGACAAGATCCCATTAGACAACAAGATCTTATCTGACCTCCAGATCCTGAACCCCAGCAAAAGGTAGGAGCTGCCATACACTCACATTGTGAGCCTTGCAACAATTTTTGAGACAAACAAAACAAAACTGTACTGTTGTTAATTTTATTATTTGCAATTGCCATTTATTTGAAATATTCATGGAAATAGTTTTACTACACTAATTTTAAATAATTTCCTTTGTTTTAGCGGCCACATGCAGTACATACAAAATGCAATTTCTACAGTACCTAATGCAACCGTCTGAAGCTATATCAAGTGATAAACTAACAATCAACCATGCCAAGCCTATTGTCATTATGGAATAAACATTTCCATGTGTTATTGATGAGTTAATTAAGAAATAATAATTAATTAATTAATTCTTTTATTGAAAAAATATAGGATGCTACTAAATTTTAAAAGAATAAAAAAGAAAAATACTTCTTTCAAAATTTAGTAGCACTTGGGCTACCTATATTGTTTCACTTCAAAGTTATGCTATGAGAATCGCATCAATTAGTTAAATTAGTCTGTTAATATTTAACGAATTTTACTTACTATATTTAACAAAAATTTAGCTATTGCTGAATTTCTTGACAAATTGCTATATTCATCTAAATGCCATATTTGTTGGAACAGTATACTACTACAACCTCTCCTGACCCCAAGCAACTATCATGTATTACATTAGATAATGTTCTAGTTTAGCAAGAAAAGCATCAGAAAACAGTTTTCATTCAGTAATAAATATAAATATTAGAATAATGAAAACATTGCTTTTAAAATATATATACATTTTAATTATTTATAATACCATTAAAAATGATGTATACAATGAAAAAATAAACAAAAACTATGTACAGGAGTTACACTACATAGAATTGTCTAATGCCTCAATCAGGTGACCAAATACATTCACCTTATATTTGGTGTGCCACATTTACAAATAAATTAAATGTTTATATTAATATAGTCTTATATATGTATATACACAGTATTCGACATTAACATTTCTCAGAGTTTGCCTTGTTGGGAAACTAATCTCCAAGTTCTGGCTGGCATTGGGCCCAACATTAATTGAATAAAGAAATGAAATTTTATTGAAGCAACAATTTTATTCTAATACACGCGACTTGTCTCATTCAAGCACAGACAGAACTAAATGCAATAGCACATGCAATATAAATGCAATATGTTCAACCTGATAAACCCAATTCATTCTTATTTGTTGCTTCACTATTTACTTAACTTTTTGAACACTTTAAAAATTATCATTATAGGTTTTGTGCTCCATTCAATCTTAATAAGAGGGTTAATCCTTAAATTAAAATGCTTGGTACATGCAAAAGGCAACCATATATTCAATCTGCATGTGTAGAGTCAATCAATAAGGAGAGAAAAGTAGAAGCAACCCTACAAGTCAGTTATTAATCTTATTTTATCTGCACAAAATGATGTCATAGTACTAGTCATAGATATAAATAGCCCTCTTTTTCTCTCTACCTAGATGAACAATCTAGCTTATTTCTATTGTAAATTTTGGTT
>JAYRBW010140845.1:0-15124 GCA_036023295.1 Invenusta paracnida | reverse complement strand
ATGATGCAGCTAAGATTCTATACTCTACATTGTAGTTACTAACATCACTACGTGTAGCCATCATAAAATGAAATAGTGGCTTCAATTAATACAAATTTAATATACAGAGTATAGACCAGAAAGGTTGGGAATTAAAATATTTATATATAACTAAGTCTATGGATATATATGCATTATTTGATGTATATGTGTATTGATTATAATTCAAACTAAATTGCTGTTAGAGTTAGGTCAAATTCAAATTATAATTCATAATATATCTTAGTTATATTTATTTTTCAAAAAATGACCAACCTTTCTTGGCCCACCCTGTATAAATATTGTCGGCTATTGATTAATTACTTCATCCAATTAAATGGCAGTATTATACATATACTAGATAGAAGCTTGCGTATATCGATGAATATTTATTAACTTGATAGTATGGATTATAAGTTGTATACAATTCACATTGTATATTGTTTAGATCGACAGTGACTTCTGGGCCACCCTGTAATATTAGATTTTCATAGCAATTCGAAAATTTATCAGAAGTTGTAATTAATAAGAAATAAATTAAGCAATATGGTAGAATAGAACAAAAAATAGAATAAATAAACACAAATAAGTATAAATTAAAATCGTAATAATACAATATTAATAGAGTCAATTTTCTGGCTCACATATTTGTGTACATACACAAACACATACATACATCGTGTGTAAACCAACATACATACATCGTGTGCGTAAGTATACATGCTGTGGAGCAATTGGAAATATGTCTTATTCTTATATGTATACATACACTTTCTTTCAAATTGTCTTATGTTTCTTAGATAAACGTATTGAATTAATAAGTTTATATTTTGCTGAATAAGCACTTAACAGTTACATAATGGAATGAACCAAAACAGGTTGCATATCAGAAAAAGATAAGTTTAAAGTTTGAAAAGAACGCGATTAAATGGCCCCGTTTGCCTTCCAGCTAAATGTTAAGAAGCCAAGTGGAACACCCATTTTATTAGCAGTTGGTTATTTGTACATGTCTAGGTTCAGTTTTAATCTACAACGCGTGCTGTTTTTGGTTTGTGCGATTCAAATGGTTATTGATTTAGTTATCATCGCTAATATTATTTTTGGATCCTACCTCTTAAATTGTATATTGGCTTCCGCACATGTGACACTATTACAAATTTCATTAGAAAATTAAAATACAAGTACGGACTTTCACATAAGCGTAAATTATTATTTTTCTAAATTATAGATTCACTTAATATATATTATTTAATTTAAATATATCGTCTGACACCTCAAAGATATATTGTCTTCGATTGTTGCGATTTATTAGCATTAAGCACCTTTCAGGCAATTTATTTTCTTCATTCTAACATTTAACTATTGCTTTATCCATCTGTTAAGTTATTGTATAGCCAGCTGTCCTCTGCATTTCAAAATTATTTTAACGCCCCTAGATACCGGGCCTTTTTTACGAATCCATATCCGAGTGGATGTGGTGGGGTCTCATCAGTATATATGTTAAAACTTTATAATAAAATAGAATTTTGTTATTTCACATGTAGTTAAAGAAATTTATTTTCTAACATATTATTCCAGTTAAATATAACCAAACATATTAAAAAAGAAGAAATAAGCCAAAATGTGCATTTTTATTTCGAATTTTAAATTTCAAAATTTCAAAATTTTTTACAAGAAAACTTATTACGTCGATTTTGAGAGAGATTTGTATTTTTTCGATAAAAAGTTTTAGTAATTCTTTTTTTCACAAAGTGTGTATTTGTTAAATTTAGGTACGTGATCACATATTTGGGTGCGCAGTTGTGCCACCCAAACTAAAAGTCACGAAAGCTTACATTGCTCCAGTTATTCATTTAAGTTTCAAAGTAAAAATGCAATAGAAAATATACGCAATTTGTTTTATTGAATTCGTTAATCAGGACCCGTGGTCTTTTTTTATTTGGTTTTTCATTAATTATGAAACATCGGACCGTCAATTATGGCATCATAACATAAACATATTTTGAGTCAAGTCCGTAAGTCTAGTTTGTCTTTCAATAAGATAAACCACTTGAAAATTGAATAAGATAAATTTATTAATTACAAATGAACCGAGCTTTCGACTTCCAATCGAAAAGTAACAGTAACAAAATTCATGATAAAAAATATATTAGTAATTAATGCGAATATTAATATTTCTCATAATATAAAGTCATTTTAATTTTTGAAGGATATAAATATGACTCAAAGAATTTTTGTGATAGTCTATTCAGAATTTAAATTGTCCTAAATAGTTGCTACATAATTGATTGAGTATGTATGATCTTAAGAGTACGAAAAATTGGTAGATATGTTCTTTAATATACTAGTATAAAGTAAATAAACATTTGAAAATTTAAGATCCTTATTTTCAATAAAAGATTTTAATTTTTTCAAGAGGCTATTGTTCCAATATATTGCCGTAAGAAAACTTAAAGATTTTGCATAACATTTGTATCATTTACGTGATTTGTATTTCCAAAATCAAAATCATTTTAATATATCTCCTACATTACAAAAGATCTTTCATTAACACTCTTTTTGGTGAAGAGAGTAGAGAGTTATTAACAATATGAGTCACTAAGTAGTTTGTCGAGTCGAGACTTCCCCCGCATTTTGAGGCAGAACTCGTGAAGAGAACATTTGACGCAGTTGATTCCTGAAGTATTTCGAGGAAATGATACAGACGTAGAATCGTGACATGTTTCCCGTCAATTGAAGAATCATGATGCCCTCGTAGTACAGATTGTCCACGACCTGTTCCTCGTACTGCGATACCACCGAGTTGGGCACGGTACTCAGAATCAGGTATACAAAGCTGGGAAGATTCGTAAAGAGAAAGACAACTCCAATACCAAGCATCATTCTCGTTGCGCGTAGAGCTTGTTGCTGAACGTCGTCTATGATCGCAGCAGGCTCTTGAGGAGAGGGTAATCGATTTCTGCCGAGAATACGGAGTATTCCCAAGCATGAAATGACCACTAAACAGTTGGGAATGGTCAGCGTGAGGGCGAAGTCAAAGCTCGAAAAAATGGTGCGATCGAAAAGCTGGTAGAAGCGATGCGAGCAGAAGAACAGGGCGGTTGCGATATCGCTGTCCCATTTTCGCCACATGATGACGAAGTTCTTCAAGACAGCTAGACTGCAGAGGAGGCCACAAATTACAAGAGCAGTCCTCAGCGTTCGTCTGGGGCAGCTTCTATGACCGAGAGTCGGCCAAGTTACCAGAACAAAGCGCTCTGTTGTGAGCGCACACAGGGACCAGGTTGCCACATCGTTCACCGCGTATGTTAGCAAGGTGTGCCAACGACACGAAGCGGCGTTGTTTTCTCTCACATCAAAGGAGAAGGCGGCAATGAGGCAGTAGCGAAGTCCACTTGTCAGAAGGACCGCTGCGTCTGAAAGGCCGAGTAAACCCTGAAAGAGGCGTGTGGATGCGCGCAGTTTGACGTCTCGAAGGACGATGAGAACACACAGAGCGCTGCCCAAAAGGCCGCAAACAAGACCCACGGAGGTGAAACCTGTGTAGAAAGATTTCATGGCCTTGACAACCTCAACCGGAGGTGAACTGAAGTTTAGCATGTTGTAGAGTAATTAGAACATAATACGATCGTTCCACATGAAAAGATTGAAGGTAAAAAGCAAGACAAAGTGCCAAAAGGGAAGAAAATGTTAAACTTTGTCAGCTTAAATATAAAACTGGAGGAGAAAATTATTACCTTTTATAGAAAAAGTGACATAAAATATAAACAAAATTTTTGCAATTAAAAATGTTAGTTACGTTTTTGATGTTTTTGTAATTCATTAAACTTCGATATATTTTTATATTTTAAACTTCTTTTTTGGTTGATTTCCTTATTTCAATAGTTTTTTAAAAGTGAAATGGAAGCACGGCTTGGATTTCCTCCTAAGATTGATTATTTAATGTGCGTATATTTGACAGACGGATGTAATATCCACGGGAGTGTCTCACAGCTAAGAAAAAGTTAACTTTCAGCTTAACTACTCTTCTGTTTAGGTTTAGTTGCTGCAATTTAGTTATGTTATAATACTGTGTTTCACAGTTAAAGTTTAATTAATCCGTTGCTTTTCCACTGTTATAAAGTCTCAAAGCTAAGTTAGATAGGATTTCTGTATAAGATGCCAACCTCTCCTATATACCAGGTTTTGTATTGTTTGTGTGTACATTTTCAAAATGACATTTTAACAACATTTTTAGATATTTAGTTATGAAAGTTTGGATACAGTATAATATAAATCATGATATCAAGGCGCTGCATTGTTCAAGCATTTTACTTTAAATTAGTAAGACTTAATAAAAATTAATGTGAAACAACTGTAAATTCGATAAATTTGAGTAATTTTGAAATGAATCGCAAATATTATTTTTTTCCAAAATTGGAGATTCAACCACGCATTTTAATCCTAATAACAAGTTGAAATTTAAAATACGAGCGATATGCCACAATATCAAGGCAAAGATATACCAAAAAGGCAGTTTATTCAAACAGAAATACAAATAAGATAAAATAGCTGTCTCTTTTCTCACTGTATGTTGTGTAGTCAGGGCGATTCTAAATTTCGCAGAACAGCCTCGCACTCTATAAAACGCTGATGCATCCTTTTACAGTTTATAAAGTCCGGTGTTTATTTTGGCTTTTACTTCGATGACATGTTCTTCCCTTAATCAACAGCATTTTATTTTCGTGGAATTTTGTCGCACAAGTATTCGCTTTGGTTGTGTTTTGAAGACTGGCGTTTTCTGATTGTTCGTTATACACCTAATTGTGCAAATAAAAAGCACAACATTAGGTCTGCTTACACCTAAGCTGTTTGCTCCATTACAAAATTGCACCACACAACCAAAGAGGCAATGCATTAGATATCACTTTCGGACTAGAAATGCTGTGAGAAGTTCATTTAATTTCACTGTCTTTCGATGTAAATATTTCATAGTTTTGTTCCATATGGTTTCGAAAACGATATTAATACACTTGTGGAATTGCATAACTTTGTAAGGCGGATTCTCCCATTGTTCTTGACCGACCCAAATGAGATTCCATGAGGAGGACGTCGAGAAGGTAAACATTACAGAAGCTAAAATTCCCCCTAACTACACTCCATCAGGATTCTGATGACCTACATGAGCCATTTCGTAATACATTTTGATTTACGACTTTTAATACATATATGTGACACATGTTGATGGACAAGTTATTGTTTATTGGATTGGTATGAAGATTTAAACACTGTTATATTCCTTGTAGCCAATATCTACATCTCTAAACATGCACTGTACTATTAACAAAATATGTTTTTGAATTATTTCTATATAAATATTTTTTATCCTTAATGTATGTTTCTAATTTATAGATTTATTCTATATAAAAAGTTATTGTTATATCTATGTATCTAAAAAATATATTATCTGCACGCAGAAAGTTTAATCTATACATTAATATAAACATTTATCTTAATTCATTATAACATGCATTAGATAATATATTTCCCTTTTGTTAGATTCATAATTTGAAGAAAGAACGAGTACCAGGACATATAAACCAAAGCTTCTTATTGGCTAAAAACTGAGGAATTACCAAACGACGTAAATTAGTGACGATGTTGGATATCCATACAATTCAAATATGAAAAGAAATATTTTGCTAGATTGTATTTTATACTGTGAAGTTATCATCACACGTGCGACTTTGTGTTATTAACTAGGTCCTTCTCTGTACAAACTTACCCATATGAAGATTTCTAATAAAAGACTCACAAACAATGTTTCAATTCCTCACAAACTTATAAATATCTCACCATCTTTGTGTTTCTTATAAAATTAGCTAGACAAATGTATGTGGAACATACTGCAAAATATTTTGTTGAAGCCACACCAAGCTGAACCTGCTTGAGCGACGCTTGATCTGAATTGAACTATAATGTGTAAACAAACTTATAATTAACAATTAAAATCCTTAAACTATTTATAGAAACAATCTCATTATAACTATCTTTCAACAATGCATCGTAAAATTAGTAAATGTTTCGTATAAAAGTCTTACATTCGATAGAAGAATAGATATTGTTTAGGGGACTTTATTTATTTATTTTTTAATACTATTTACATTATTTTCTGTCCATTTATTGCAGCAAATATTTGTAAAATGATAGTACACAACTTACAGGTATATCCTTTATGTTAAAGAAATAGATTCACAGTAACATTTTGATGCAGAGCATGTATTCATTCTATTTAGATAACATTATATTATGTATATAACCTTAATATGTGTAAGTAATATAAGTGAAAATTGTCGTACTTAACTATTGACCATTTATTTTGGTTACACTATGTAAATTTAGTGTAATTGAAACGTATTGAAAGTGCTCTATGACTATTAATGATGTATCTACTGTTTTAAAAGTGTATTGATAAGATCAATTTGTTTCCAAAGATTTACTTCTATTTGAGTTTTGATTACACCACCTACCTCTGATATCCAAATAGTGATATAAATTGACATTTATTAATATCATTAGGGGTAAAAATCTCATCTATCAATGTTTAAAAAAAATCATACTTTTATGTATCTTACTAACAGCCAGCGTTTTGTTATATTAACAGGATGTTTTATTAGCAAATTCCAGGCCACTTATTATGTGGTTGTACGCGGTTTCCTGTTTCTACCAACCCGTTTTCAATGTTTCTTTACACATGCGAGGTATTTGAGTAAAACAGAGAAACAATTAGTAGAGTAAATCAATAATAAGGACAGCATTTTAACACATGGTAAATAAAATTGGTACATCGCTTACAACATATAGCTATTAGTAACTGAAAATTAAATTAAATTTCAATGGATTCTTTTACAAACAAAGTTTTCACCATTCTAAACAATCAACAAAAATGTCTCCCTATTCAAAAACAGTATATAATCGCAACTTTTATTTAGCGTAAGCACTAAAAAAGTATACAATTTTGTAATTATACTATTTATTGTAGATTATTACAATTTACAATTATATTTTACTAATACTTTGCACAATATAATTTGAGAAATTAGATCTATTATCTAACACGTGAAATGCGACATACAAATTGAGATTATAATTTAAATAATAGTGCTTAATAATCTCACGCGATAATTTTATATATTGTTGCATCTCACAAACGTCGCGCAAGCTTATACATTCGCATAACCATGATCACACAATCGCACCATCTATATAATATGTACCACATATATATAAGTGACACAAACTGTCACACCAAAAATGTTATCTTAAGAAGTGTCTCATCAAGTGTCTAATAAACTTTAAACAAATATCAATTGTTTCACAAAGCAAATGCGATCTCACTAAAATTTCATATTTTTTCCAATAGGTTTGTAAACATTTTCAAACATAGCAACCAATCAGAAAACTAGAATATTTATCGTTGAGTGTATTAGAAGTTCGAATTTATGAAAGAATTATGGAATTGTGTGAAATTGTCAGCTTCCATATTTTAATCCAGTACATTATTTAAATATTATTCCAAAACATAGGTATATATATATATATAAGCACACTTTTACTGTGGAAAAATTATTCGATAAATACTTTCCGACAATATAGATATATATATATATGTGTACAGCACAATATTTCCATAATATCTAGTATCGAAGAAATTGAATCTCAAAAAATACCAACTTTCCATAAAATAGTCAGATATGTTTAGCTTTCATTTACTTAATTATATCATTCATACATATCGAAAGAAGACAAAATAAAGAATCATGTATTTATATTGTTTGAATTAATAAACTAAAAACATGCTTTTATAACGAAATCATTGTATTAATGAATAAAAACTCATAGAAATTATAATAAAATATTATATTATCAATATTATCTTTGATAAGAATGTTATCAAGTTTTAAATTGTTATATAGTGAGAAGACAAAACATTCAAATTGTTCATGAAAAAGTTAAGAAAGCATCGTCAGTACTTTGTCCCTTGACATCACTGTGTACCTAGTAGCTCTGTGACTTCCTTTCGATCTCTGCGCCTTTCTATCGATCGCTTAATGCGTGGACGTACTCAGTGTTGCACTTCCGCAGCTCTTCGAAAGAGCCGCACCAACTCCGATCGGAAGTGATTGGAGGAGAGAACGCACACGTAAAACCGAGACATATTGGCAGAAAGCTGAATGAAAATGAAGCCCTCCATAATGAGCAAGAACTGGGACTTCTCCTCGTACTGGACTACAACCGAGTCAGGAATTGCACTTAGGATGAGGTAGATAGCTCCGGGTAGACCGGTCAAGAAGTAAACAAGACCCAAACCGAGCATCATCTTAGTCGCGATACGAGCTTGTCTTTCTACGTCATCAGTTCTGTTGCTGTTGTCGTTGTTGTTGTTGTTTGGTGCCACTTGACGCTTTCTTCCGCCAAGAACCTTAAGAATTCCCACGCAAGACACAATGACCACAACATTGGGCACAATGGTGTAGAGTGCGAGATCAAATTGAAGATAGAGACTGCGGTCGATGTTGAGGTGCATTTGGTAGGTGCAGGGCCAATCGAACGTGCCATTCTGTGTGTCCCAAACTCGCCACATAGGTACCACGTCCTTGGAAAACCCAGCAAGGCAGAGACAAGTGCAGACCACTAGGCCAAATATGCGCGTGCGTCGGGGACTGCTTCCATGGCCCATGGTGGGCCAGGTGACCAGTACAAAGCGCTCGAGTGTAAGAGCGCAGAGTGCCCAGGTTGACACATCGCCCGAGAAGTAGGTAAGAAAGGTGTGCCAACGACAGACACCCGCGCTAATCTGCCGAATATCGAAGTAGAATGCGCCTAGAATACAGAGTCGCAGATTGCTTGTCAGGAGCACAAGAGCGTCGCAAATTGTCAACAGTCCCTGGAAGAGGCTGGTCGATATCCGAAGACGATGATCGCGGAGAAGGATTGCGATTGTGAGGAAGCTGCCCAGCAGACCCAAAATGCCCCCGCTAACTCCCGAGAAAGTGAAGAACCATTTTATTCCCCGAATCATCGCAATTTCGTCTGCAGTTCGATAAAGAGAGGAGTCATTCGACATGACTTTGTTACTAAGAGCAATATACCTGTTTATTAGTTAAGATGATAGTCCTTTTAATTTGTAAGAGTGTCTTGAAGATTCTGAATGCGTTGCCGTAATGTAGCTTTTGATTGAATTGAGACAGCTACGCGTATAAGTTTGAGTTTAAATGTGATATTATCAGATTTTTTAATTGGGACATATCCAATGAAACATTATTTAGTAATTTTATCATCCAATTAATTAACTTTTATGTAGAAGGAAAAATTTCTAAAAGAAAACCTATATTTTATTGCTATAAATTTACAGTTTGCTCGAAATATTTGTATGTTGACTTATGTATGCGTATTTGTTCGTTGAAACGTGTATATATTTAAACGGTTTGAAAATTGTACCAATTTGCTGTGAAATATAGTTAACACGATAGAAAATTGGTTAAAATATAATTTGACAAGTTCTTATATGGTTTTTGAGAACAGTTTTACACGCCAATGTACTTCAAAGATTTGGCATAATTATGCAGTAATTTGTTTTTTAATTTGTTTTTTGAAATAATTAACCCTATCTACCTTTAAAAATGTTTGAGCTCGTCGACAGAATATCAAAAGTATGAGGGTCCTTTTGTGTAATAAATCTGAAGGGTCATTTAATGTCAAATATTGGCAATGTTTTAAAAATATTAAACAAATTAAACAAATTGTCAATAATTAACATTCTGTAAATAAGCAACTAAAAGAGATAGAAACAAATGACCACTTGCACCATTTGGAAATCGGCTTGAGGCGGTTAATGAAGAGATCAAATTGAATCGTGTCAAAGGCTTTTGAAGAGTCGTAACACTGCTGATTAAGACGGCTTTAATTGTAGGATTTACAAGATTTTCTGAGATATCGTCGATGATTGAAATAAGCGCATGTGTTGTGCTACTTTCTTTTATAAAACCAAATTGTTAGTTTGAATATTTGGTACAATCTGTTGAGAATACATCTTTCATAATTTTTTGATATGATAGGGATGAAAGCAATAAGACGTTTAGTATTTGATCATTTTAAGATCGGAATAAGTTTAGAAATTTTCTATATGATGTGAAACGGAAGAAAGTAGAATTAATTAATTGATTAATTGAGAATATGGCTTATTGATTTATTGATAATATCGGTCACTTTGTTTGAATCTACTATATACAAACTAAATATTGCATAACTAAAAATATTTCAGTTATATATTGAATCATTTGACTATTTCAAATTTATTGATTCTCGTAAAATTAAAAATAATACTTTTGGAAATGAAAAAAAACTAACAAAATTAATGTTTATTTTGTAGATAATATTAAAATGCTACTCAATAATCAAAATATACAGATACTAAATAGCTCATCTGGCTTAGGGAATTGAATTTGTCCCAATAAAACGTATTTCCATGTATATATGATGGACTTAACAAAGAGTTTAAATAGCGACTCCCCTACAATGGATGACAATGGAAACTAATAAAACTTTAAGAGAGATTAAAAAAACTTTGAAGATGTTTGACGATTTTTAAAGGATATAGCTAAAACAATAACATACCGTTTCATCTTGTATAATAATGTGTAATTATTCATGTTGTCAATATTAGCTGATTTTTGGCCATATATAGGATGCTATAATTAAATCTGGTATATTATTCTTTTACTTCAAGCTAGTGAGCTTAGGGTGATGCGAAAGAGTCAAATACTAAAGTTTAACGACTTTTGAGATATACCATGGCGACTTGTCCGAACATTTGTATTAAACCAGTAAACAGCTGTAAGTTATAACTGGCATGTTTAAAAATTTAAAAATTTATAAATTTATAAATATGTTGTGAAATTTGAGAAAAATCAATAATAATTAGGTGTATAATGATAAACTAATAGTTCTAAGCTTAAATGCCTACGCTGCCAAGAACAGTAGACTGGACATAGGCAGCACAATCAGAGAGCTGCACATACGACACACTGAGAACATCTAAATAACGACAAGAGCTCGATATACAAACACGCACAGAAATGCAAAAATCTATTTGCTGTCAGTTAAGAGGAAGCAACGAAAGATACCATGTACTTGAAAGAGGCGATGTTGATAGGCCAGGACAACACCAACTAGCCAGAAATACTAAGTCTGAACCTGGTGAACTCCAATATCTAATGTACTCTACTTACAACTTAGCAATCCTGCGTGTCTCCGTCTTTCAACTGTAAACACTAAGGATGGATTGCAGGAAGAAGTTCTAGGCTGGTATCGCTGCTAATGGACGCCTTAGCACCAGTGCCAGGAAATTATGGATTTCACTAAGCGGTTCCGGACTAGAACCGTTGATGAAGAGGACAATTTTGAGTCATTATTTTAGCACCACTCCTGGATATGCAATAACATGACACTAAACGGGATAAAAAAGCAGGAACACACGCATAGTCATTGTACTAAGTAATAAACAAATATGCGATATTCACGAATCTTTTAAATTTTGTGTCGGAAATTATATTTGCAACATTTTACATCGTTCTTTTTTATATTATATTTAATTTAATTTAAGTTAATTTCTAGAAAATTAGTTGGTTTATTGCGAAGCCTATCTTTTTTTAAATTGACCGACTGCAAAACTGAATCAAGTAATTAGCTATAATTCAAAAAAATGCTATTTAGGCATACTTGCATAGACTCATATATATTTTGTGGTAAAAAATACTAAGCGAAAATATTTGACGAACTTTAATTCCTAATTTAACAAATTTATATTTCCTGTGTTGAATTGAGGGAACAATTTCCGTCTATGGATCTAAATAATTTTTTTTAGTACCTCATAAATAAATGTTCCAGGGTCGCTGTTGAAATTATGTTGCTTTATCATTATCCAGCATTGAAATAGTTAGTTAGTCTTGCAAACTTAATTGAAAACACTTCACTAAACTTTTATACTCAAACTACCATGTAGGAACAAACAGCCTCGTTTGAAACGGAAGTACTCAAATAAAAACGTATCCCGGTTTTATTTGTATCGATTTCCTATTCCTTTTTTTCTCTGTAATATTAAACTTTGTAAAACACAATTTTTATCAAATTTGGAAAGAAATTTACCCAATTATTTAGTTTAGTTCGGAAGAAGAAGATACTAAGGAGGTGTTTACATAGTATATACCTTAGAATATATATACCCTCCCTACTACTAAGTCAGTAGTAGATGAGGAGGATATCTAGATCAGTCCGCCCTCCAACAGTCCCCCCTGCTCAACTATCTCTCAAACAATCAAAACCAGGCATGGGTTCAACCAATGACAAGGCACGAACAGTGGATGCACGAGAAAGGGTGCGGACATCTCTCTCTGTTCACATCTCGTGTAATTCTGTTTTCTGTTGAGTTACTGAACGGTCATCTCGCCTCGAGCTCTGGTATCCTTATTATCTGCTCTAAGGATGTCACCATTTATCATCGAACTACATTATCAAACGATGATGCCTACCATGAAAGTGGGACCCTACCGCTGCGCTAATATGGCGAAACGAACCCTTCATATTTTGATTAACATTACTACGCAGATAATGAGACCTTCCTACTCTGCAAATGTTCAGTCATTACATTTTTTAAAGGCCCACTACCTAGTAATGAGGTAATCAGGTTTTTTCTGGCTAAGGTCGAGACAGTATCGGATGAAGCACGCGATCACCTACGGGCCAATGTGGAATGGATTGAGTTCTATTCTCAACAAAAGTGCAACTCAACATTTGTTCTATACTTCTAGAGTGTACTACTCTACCCAAGGCTTTACGAGACCTCTTCGTGGCTACACCTAAGCTATCGTCTTCTCTACCTTGGACATATACTACACCAAGATGGCCTCACAATGTTTGCGGATTTCACTGGACGGGTATACGATGGGTATCAAAGTCAAAAATATGTCTGGACCTGGTCGTTTTCAATTCATCATGTCTGTAATGGCATCACGGGGATGGAAAACACATAGCCAGCCTCAAACGCGTCAAACAGATACGCTACGAGTTGATGGATGCACCAACAATATAAGATATATTATGTCTCATGAATGATGACGACAACAGCAACAGTTGATTTTCACTGCGAGTTCCGATAGTAAATCCTCAAACCATTAGACAAAGGAATACAAATAATGTACCGGATTAGACTGAAAAAAAAAAAAACACTTTTAGTAATGTTTGACAAATGTAGCCCTTTATAGGTGACTATACTATTCTAGTATTTTCTGACACTGATTATCATTTTCCTCCGACTACGTACCCAATATTTGGATATAAATTCAGTACGTACTATATGCCTAGATTTTATTAGCTATTCTTATAATTGCTTAATATTAGGCACGTTTGCCAATTGTTAGACTCCTCTTTTTATGTTTTAATTCTTATCAATGATATATTTTTCATTTAACGTTTTCTTCTTGTTTTTCTAATGCACCCAGGTTAACATAAAAATATAAACATCAAGTTCTACATGCTTAGCTGTAGTCAACACACAGTTAGGATAGCTCTAATGAGCATGTATCTATGAATGATAGTATTTAGAATAACACAGACCATATATCATAGCTGATGAGAATTGTTTAACACAATTGTGATATGTATTATGTTTATAGGTTGACTAAAAATTGCTGAAAATTTTAATGTGGCTTTTGCTGCACACGCAAGGCATTATAAATGTAAGTATAAATAATTTTTATCCCATGTACATGAGCTCATATCACCCATTGCCTCCTCCATATTGTTCAATACGTACTATTACAGCCCTATAGGTATTGCATTCGATTAAGGCTATTGATAATTTTTTATAAATTTGTTATAATTTCCCGTTATAGGACAAGTTGTGATTGATTTCCGTAGGATATACACATGTAGGTGAGCAGTGTAGTTGGATGGCAGCACTTGAACCTCAATATTTAAATCAAATTCACGGTAGCGATTTCAATAAAAAATGTTTTACACAATTACCAAAGTATACTTTGCTAATATTAGTAATACATAAATAGATCGACAACTATTACTCTCTACGCCAGCCCAATCCTCGTCATCAAAACCCTCTACATTAGAAATTCCAGTGTCTGCAAGACAATCAGTTATTTTTAGACTTATAAATTTAGACTTCCCGCTACACTTCTCAATATGATCTCCAGGAAGTAGAATAGTCATTCCTCAGTACACATACATATATGCTTGCGAACAGTGTGGAGAAATATACTACTGTCTGATCGGCTTATCTGATCGGCTTATCTATTATACATATATTGCCAGAATAAAATATGACCATCATCCGAGCACATATTATGATATTATAAAACATAGATTAAAACATAAAATATAATATTGAATACATTTGTATATTTTTTGTACTACTGATGGCCACTGAAAGTAGTATAATTTTCATACAGAATTAAATTGACAATGTGTTAAAAGTCAAATTATAGGGACACTTATGATACCTCAGTATATTTTGTTCTAAAACATTTATATCGAAGTCTACATTATAGTTATGATATTTATTTTGTTGTAAGAACGAACTAAATATTAATGGCAATTTTCCATTCTTAAGCAACACTTAAACATTTAAAGAGTTGCTAGAAAGTAATATTTTACGTAAAAAATAAGTTTTAATTTTAATTTTAAACCATGAAATAAATATATAATGAAATAATTTTTGGCAGATATTAATATAGGTGATAATGACCTTTCTGAAAATACAAATATGAATAGACTTCTTTTTTAATAAATGGTATAATTAAACGTTAAAGTGATCATATTTAGCTAAATTACAAATATTTTGACTCCGTAATCACGATTGGATCGATCTAATTGCGTTTAGATTGATAGCGCGACTGACCTGAGACTTCACTGAGACTTCACTGAGACTTCACTGAGACTTCACTGAGACTTCACTGAGACTTCACTGAGACTTCACTGAGACTTCACTAAGACTTCACTGAGACTTCACTGAGACTTCACTGAGACTTCACTGAGACTTCACTGAGACTTCACT